>JAUYWH010000016.1:4832441-4875777 GCA_034779795.1 Ctenopoma multispine
AGACATTGTGAGTGACACGAGAACAAAATGTCATTTTTATACATGTGTTTATGGTTTTGGCTGAAATGTGTCATTTTACAAACAGATCTGGTGTTCTGCTAATTGCGTGTGGTGTTCGGTTAATTGTGTGCGGCATCTAGGAGATGGAGTCCCGTTGTCAAAATTGTGTGTAAACGATTGAAAAAAACTGTAATATAAGCTCAATTAATTTCCTACGTGACTTCAAATACAAATATACTGTTTGTATTTGTGTCATGTACAGTAGAATCACGCTGCTTTTTTGGCACTACAGTCTACTGTAGCTTTCAGACAGAACTTATGTTACATTACTGAAGGTTTAGGTAGTGATATCAGTGGTAGATATTGTGGCTGTCGTAATAGCTGTTGCAGTAGCAGCAATGGGCCTACTGATAGTCTGCATGAGCTTTTCCAAAATAGAACAAAAGCAGATAAGACTCTAATCTCAGTAATAGCAGAATGGCTTTTCTGTCCCCATGGAGACAGATGAGGGTCAGTAAGCCATGATTGTCCTGGTGTGATCTCCAAAAAAACCCAAAACGAGAAGAGAGAAATATGTTTGTCCTCAGAGATCATGTTTTTTTTTTCCAAACTCCTCATTTCACCTGAAGGTTGTAATTGTGTTTCTTTCCATCTCCCAGCCCTGCTAATCCATGCTGCAACATCTACAGCTGGATTATACATACTCATTTTTCAATGTATGACACAGGACAAATGAAATTGCCTGGCACAATGAGATAGATTGTGCCAGAGAGCGTGCCTCAGACTTGCCGGACAGGTGTTTACGCTGTTTATCCATTTAGACAGAGGCAGGCTTCAGTTCATTGCAAATTACTTTGGACTGCAGCTGTACAGTGTATTTCCACAACAGGTAATGAAACCAATTGGGATGCCAACAGCTGTGATGTGCTTTAAACATGCGGAAATTAAAAAGTGTGGATATACAAACTTTCAGAATTCTGCAGAGGTAACGTGGAAATGAATAAAGAATTCAAGGATCCAATTATGTCTTTCAAACTTGGCCACTTCTATACCTCAGTCATTCAGAGGACAGAATGAAGGGAGAGCGACGGGGAAAGAGTATGTGAGAGACAAATTAAGAGAGGCAGAGAATGAGAGTTTTTGGCGAGAGCTCATATTATTATCTGACCTGGAATGAATCAAAAGGAGATGCTGTTAATCTTGATGTGCTGCAGCACACATACTGTTTTCATTGTTAGCTCAGGTCCACCACCATGTCAATTACTGCCAGCTTACTTCAGCAGCGCCCACATCGTCAGTCCAGCACTTCCACAGAACCATTTGATTTAGCTTGGCTTTCAACTCTAATAAGGTAAACACAGAAAGTCACAATTACAAACATTCTGCCGTAGTGAATCCTCCTTCGTGAAATTTGTTCCAGCTTGCAGGAGTGAATTTCATTTTGCTACTCAAAAGACACAGTATCTCCATGCAAATTAAGTTCCAATTCGTCTCTGTAGAAATTACCTTGATAGTGTTTATGCATAAACAAATGTGGTGTGCTCACAGCAAAGCAGACAGTGAGAGGCGAGGACTATGACAGGCCTGGAGGACTGTAGCAAACAGTGTGCTGTCCAATATACATAGTAATGATTTATATACACAATCTGCACAGTGAGTACAGACCAGAGCTCATAGAAGACTGTTCTGATATAAATAACCAAGCAGCATACATTAAAATCTATCAGTGAAAATGCATTGAACTAAAAATATTTGTCTTCACTGTAATTTTCCACTGTATAATTTGGAAATTCTTCATTTGCTTTATTTAAAACTATAAAATGTTGGCACTATTTGTCAGGAAAATGTATATAGTGTTCAACTGGTACACTTCCAATACATGAATTTCAAGTAATTGCTAGTGAAACAGAAAATGTACAGAAATGGACAAATGTGAGGTTTGTCAATGCTCAGGAATGGAACATAATGGTTCAACTAGTGAATATAATTATTATAACATGCTGCATTTTAACACAGAGAGGATCCTTCTTTGTCCAATGGTGAATTCTGTCATCTTAATCATCTTTTTTGGACAGTTTATTCAGAGAGCATATGCTGCTTTTATTTTGTTTGCCTATGTACCTGATATCATGATGAGTTTTACATATAATATCTTGACACTAATTAAATAAAATATTACCGGAAAATGTATTTTAACTCCTCCAGTGTTCCTTAACAAAGAAGATAATTAGCTCATGCTATATGTTAATGGCAATGAATCTTCAGCCTTCGGTTTTAATGATTCCAACCTCATTTCGGAGAATCATGTCCTGTCTATCCATTCTGGCTCTAAATACTATAATAAATCTGTGATTGTGTGTAATGTGACTGCAAACCCCATAAGAGAACTGACCTTGAATGAGAAAATGAACTGACTCAAACATCTGAATGCATCTCAGTCTGGTGTTTGTGATTTTAAAGATAGACTTTTAAGCATAAGTCTTTTGATCTTTTATCTTGAAAATCATGAACATTGTATCATTAAAACAGATATTTCCCAACACAGCTGCTCATCTTAGCACTGATGATTCACCAAGTGGAGGTTCATGCCCCTTCAGACCTTGCCCCATTTGCACAGTCATCTAACATTGTCCGTCAATCCATCCATTTTTTTACCGGAGTGAGGTCATGGTGGCAAGTTCAGCAGCAAACAAGTTGTTCAGACATCTCTGTCCCCAGGAACATTTTCCATCTTTGCCAAGGGATTCTGAGGCGTGTAGCATTCCCAGAGCAGATATGATTCATAATCTTTGTGTTCTGGGTCTGCCCCGGGACTTGCTCCTAGTCAGATGTGCCCAAAATTTGCCAAGGGCGGGCATATCCTGAAAAGATGCCAAAACAACATCAGCTGACTCTTTTTCACATGAAGGAGCAATGCGTCTAGTAGAAACTCCCTTAAGATGTCAAAAATCCATACCCTATCTCTGAGGCTGAGCCCAGCCACCCTGCAGAGGACACAAAGTTCAGCTGCTTGTATTAATGATATAATTCTTTCGGCACTACCCAAAGCTCATGACCATAGGTTAGGGTTGGGGTGTAGATAGACTGACAAACTGAGAGCTTTCATCACTACTACATTTCACTATACTGTCCACATTACTGCTGATTCTGCACCAATCCACCTGTAAATCGCACATTTTATTTTGACCTCACTTGTGAGAAAGACCCCCAGATATTTGAACTCCTTCACTTGGGGCAACGACTTACTCCCAACCCCAAAAAAGCTATCCACAATTTTCTGGCAGAAAACCATGGGCCAGATTTGACTTTCATCCCAGCTACTCTACACTTGGCCGCAAACTGCCAAAACAATGTCAATGCAGAAGCTGAATATGACTTTTCCCCAGAACCCTGAAGTTGATACCAGCACATTTCAACTGGCTTAACTTTGTATCACTTGTGTCATCATGCATCCCTAAATGAATGAAGCCATATGCCCACGCTAGATAAAACATCTAATGCAAAATGACTGCAGATGGGTGCAGCATGGCACCAAGTGAAAGTAAAGGACAGCTGAGCCACAAAGGAGACATGAGTAATCAGAGTGGAGAAATGTCACTTTGGCTCCTGCCACCTTTTGCATTGATTGGATACAGACATAATTAAAAGTGACAGCTGTGCAATCAATAACAATCCCCCAACTCACCCATGGGCATGACTGCAGACCACCCTCTCAGCACTCCCTCTCTCTTGTCTTTCACACATGCTTATAGTCACACACATGCTCTGTTGTTGGTGGACTGAGGAGTAGTGATTCGGAGCGTGACCAAACCTGTCATGCAGCAGTAGCAGATGTTATGTAAGAGAGTCATCCCTGCCTAGCGTGTTTTATTTCTCTCTCTCTCTCTCTCTCTCTCTCTCATCCATTGGTTCTCACCTCCAAGCGGGTGGGAGTGAAGACTCAGCAATAACAGCCAGAAAACACACATGAACAGCTCATGTTGGATCTAAACACTCCCCACGTGATCTCATCTGCTCATGCTTTCATATGTCGTAGAGATTTATATCAACACTTTGAATCACAGGGTGAAAACTGAAGGAGAACGAGGATGCACCATAGATGAATGGAGAAAGAGTCATAATGATGAAACACTTCTATTTTGTGGTTTTGGGGTAGAAAGCAGTTCAAAACCAATTTAGACTGGGAGGAATTTTTTCGGTCCACAATGTGACACATACAGAAAATTAACATGAAATAACCAGTTTTAATGGATGGCTGGATGAGGGAAAGGAAATCAGAATAGCTCTTGCTCACAACCTAAAACAAGCTGTGGATGCCAGAGCAAATGCCCACATTAACACGGTAGCGTCAGTGGGTGGATGATGACAAACAACAAAAAATGTTTTCCAGTGGGTGCTCATTAAACGACTGCTAAAATTACCATAAAAATTTTAATCTAAGAATTTCAAGTAGCTGAAAAAAAAATAGCTCGACATGTTGGGAATACGATTATTCTCATTCTTACAAGACGTTATCGTTCTCATTTTATTTGCGAAATGCCAGCCAGTTAGCTTAGCATGGCATAAAGACTGAAGCTGAGAGAAATACAGTATCTACTTTGACTTGGCAAGACGTTTACCTTGATTCCTTCTGATTCAGAGCCTAGATGGATTCAATTTTTCATATAACACCAGGTGCAACAGCAAGTAAGTGTTTTTTTAAAAGGTTCAAACTATTGCTAACTAACTAACTAACTATTGCTGCTAACTAAAAAAGCAGGGTTTAAACACTCTCAGATATCAATGACTTGATTCATCGTTTCTAAATCTTTTCAACGAGTCCTTTAGATTTATTCAAATCCATTGCTAGGGACTGGGATCTGTTAGTCTGAGCCGGACACCCTGTTAACACACTGGACAAGCAGAATTGGGATCAGTACTCAATTGGTCTCCCTTGTGCTTATACAAGCTTATTGCATTACCACCATCCCAGCATGTGAAGTGGAACAGAATATTTATTTAGGGATCATCTACCGACAATGTATTAAAAATTCAACAGTGGGGAGAGGGGTGGGTGTGTGGGGATTGTGGAGGCGTAGGGATTGTAACAGTTGGAATAACTTTACAATATCCCCATGAGATAATGCATTTACAGAGGATAAGCTGAACTTCTGTAGATTTCCCTTGGTACCCGTTGCCCTGTGTTGTTCTTGTCAGTCATGGGAAATAAGATCAGATTTTCTCAAAATAAATAGTTTTTGTCATAGTTTTTGTCCTATTTTTCCTAGGTTGGAGAGGTAAATGGTATCACAACCTGTAATTACAGGAGCAAATGACGTCAGTGTGTCTATGTGTCGTCTACTGTACGTGTGTACATCTGGGGTGCCCCCTGGGGCAGACAGTGGCCCTATAAGCTCCTTTAGCGCAAGATAATTGTGAGTAGATTAGTTGGAGGTTTGAGGTCAGTTACACCCTCTGTCCTGTCTGTGCGCCTGCCGGTCATTCACTCCGTGGATCGAATCCACTAAGTCCCTGCTGGATTCAGGCAACACTGTCAAAGACTCAGCACTCAAGCCCCAACCCCCCAGTGCACAGACACACACAATGAAAGGTCACATGCACACTAATGTTCAAAGGTTTGGGGTCACGTCGTTTTTAAGGTTTTTCAAACAATTAATTAGCTTTTTAAATTGATAAACTTGCAGTAGTAAATACAATTGGAGCACAGAACTCATGTTTGCTAATAATGGTCCACTGTATGCTTATGTAGATATTCCATTAGAAAAATCTAATTATTCTGTTCAGGGATAAGGAAATAATTACTGTGACGGAAAAAAATAGATTTAGTGTATGCAGTAGGCTTTGAGGGTGCCAAATATTTGATCTATCTGCACTTTGAAAATGGTTCTTTAGTGTAATGAGCTGAAAAGGCTATTTTCTCTGTGACATTTTCCACAATATTACATGAACACAGAACATGAATTAAATGGGATTTATCTGTGATGTATGTGTCTTTTAATCTTCCTGACTTCAGTCACAACGTTCTGTGTGTCTAAGGTCTAAATGTAAAATGTATTCTAGCGGGTGTAATCTTGTCTTGAAAACACAGAAAATGGAAAATGGAAAAATGGAAAATGTGTGCCTGGTCATTTTAAATAATAAAAGCCATTATGATCCATTCTTAATCAACAACAGTCAGTAAATGGATGTCTCCATAAGTATTGTATAGTTTCTGGGATGAAATCAGTGCAAACACAAGCAAGTGTGAGAATTTGGAAATTTTATTTTTGATACCCAAACTGAACAGTTGAATTATTCGCACTATAAAAGTGTTGGAGGGAGAAAAATAAAATCATAATCTTTCCATCACCTTAACCAAACTGCTTTTCTTGCCTAAATTTAACCACACTTGGGACACGTTTGTCAAACTGCACCTGGATGACACCATCATTAACAAAACCATTTCCTTGCAACTCGCTTTCCATTACTAAATGTAGTGCGTCATTCATTCAGAGAATATGTTTCATTGGAACATAAATCATCCAGTGCATTACCATCCGTATAAAAACAGATTTGTTTTTGCAGTTTAGTTGCAAAGGAAAGTAATTTTGAGGAGACAGGGTTCTGTAACATAATTTATAAAAAAAAAAACATTTTAAAAGATAACACTTTTAATTTAATTAATTTACTATTTGCTATTTTTTTATTAAATTTTAATTCAATGTGTCACAGCAGCAAAGTAAAACTTTTAATTAAACTAGAATTTAGTACAAAAATAGAGAACAGATCAATAGCGTAATAGTAATAATAACAATATACAGGGAGGTGAGATACAGCAGATAACAAAGTTGTGAGTTCATGAGAAGAACAACAGCACCAAATGAACAAGAGCCTTTAAATTGATAAATCAGGCAGATCAGTCTGAGTATAATCAGTTCAATTCAATTTATTTCTATAGCACCAAATAAAAACAGAAGATCCAACAGTCCCACTTGAGCAAGCACTAGGTGACAGTGAACCTGCAACTTGAGTTTGCTAGAGACCAGGAAGGCCGATGGTAGCAGGACTGAGTTCCTTCTGCCATGTCCCGTTCTGATCCGCGATCAGATTCAGATGATTTGTCCCAGCAACTTTTCTCAGAGCTTCTCCCCTGCTCCACACGTCCACCTTCTCAGCTCCTGGAGGATTCCAGGTCTCCCTCCTGGGTTCAGACCTGTGTTTAGCTAGTAGCTAATATCAAGTTAGCTGTTGCCATGTGTAAAAAACCAAAAACAATGCCGTATCCATGGTAACGGTGCCTACAGACAATATCACCAAAAGTCCTCTCACAAACGCAGGAGATCAGAGAGATCCCAGTAACTTCAATTCTGCCCATCACCTTAGAAACACTATCAAGAACAACACACAAAGAGAGGAGCTGCTGTGTTGGGTGGCAGCCATCCTGTGCCGTCTTAGAATAATAAAGCAACTTTGGCTTGCAACTTGCGTTAAGCACCGATTCCCTTCCAGTAAATTTGACCGCGGCATGAGAGCAAGAGGAGAGCTGGTGGGCTGGGGCTGGTAGCCTGTCATGACTGGGTAATGGGCTTAATGTCCCATGCAGTGCTTATCCTGCCTCCCAGATGGATGATGATGAGGTGATGCAGGGGCAGAGACGGGTATGTTTCCCTGGGGCCGTGAGACAGAAAGAAAACACTCACGCAGACTTTATCCAGAGGTTAGGAATGAGGGATCTAAGGAGGTGGAGGGGAAATGCAGAGAGATGGAAATCATGTTTGTGCAAATGGAAACGCATTGGCCATTCCTTTCGCCAAATCAAAAACTAGCTCTACATGTGTCAGAGACTGTAAACAGAACCCAGTGTTTAGAGAGGAAAAGATACTGGGCATGTAATTTAAGTCTGAGCAAAATCATGTCATTGTATATGACATCCTATTCAGTTTTCTAATTTCTGGCTTTGAGAAAAAGTTGCTCATGTTTCCAAATATTGATTAAACTGTCACAGACCACAATAGTGCTTGAAATGTCTCATTTAACACTAAGAATTATTTTCCAGTCAGGCCAACCATAAATAGACTCCTACTGAGCCTCAGCTGAAAGTGGATTTGTGTGATTGCTTGTGCACACAGCCAAAACACTCAACAAGTACTAGCAGGCAGAGAATTAGCATCACTGGAGAATTGTCTTGAAATTTGTTCCAGAAAGTTAGGTGCCAAAAACTTGTTCTCTTTTAGGCCTACGTCCATCGATTTGCTTGCTCACCAAGAAGTATACTACAGAAAGTTCATAAAAAGCTGTGCGAATGAGAGGTGATAGAAGAAAAAGGGGCGAGGGACAGGAAAGCAAACATGTGCCAGTGCATCTGCTGTATAAAAAGGGCTTAAAGAATTACCTTGGACAAGTGCGGTAGTGCTCTGAGAATTCTGCAGACATGAGAAGGTGCAGTTAAAAGGAAGCAGGGAAAGGGAACATCAAGAGAGACAGACACTGAGTGAAAATTAGAGGGAAGATAAAAGAGGTTTTATTCTATCCCTCCATCAACTCTGGGGCTGGATTGATAGCTGTCACCTGCAGAGATTGGTCTCTTCTTCAAGGTCTGCTTCAAGACTACTGATAAGTCTGAGTGTGAGAATATAAGCATAGAGAAGTAGAGGTGTCACTGCTGTATGTGCAGAAAAGAGCATTAAGCCACAGAATCAACAGTGCATTGATGTACCTGGAGGCTGTTATTTTCACAGCTGGGCAGAGGACAGCAGCGAGTCCTTATGTGTCTAATGAAAATCCAATGAACACGCAAACTAATACATATCCCCTCACCACATACACACACGGTCTGAGATTGTCTGTTCTACTATCAGGAGTGTTTTTTCAGAAAAAAAACACATTCACATGGTGAAAGTTAATTAGGTTGGTTTATTCACAGAATTGTCTCTGCTTCTTCGCAGTTAATTGCTGATTTTGTTAGATAATTCGTCCAAAACCTTACATGGAATCATTTCAGCCCATTCCAACATTTAAATGTTGAGATTAAGTGTGAAGAAAATACAAGTATTCACATCTTAGTAGGTGCAGGCATTGTCTTCTTTTTCATGCACAATTTGAATCTGTATTACGTCCTATAATTAAAGCAAGATTGACTTGTCATCAGATGTACTGTAAATAGGTACAGGAAACAAATGCATGTACTCATCTTAGTTTTGAAACAATCAGTCAGTTTAAAATCTCTTATGTCTTATCCTGTAACTCTGGAGCTGGAGTTTGAAAGTTGAGTCAGGGCAACTGGACTTCTTTCTTGTAGGGTTGAAACGTTTCGCCATTCTTCCATTCGTCGGCCGATTCGGATAAATTGCGAAACGTTTCAAGAAGTCCAGTTGCCCTGACTCAACTTGAAATTACGACTTAAATGTATATATACAGTATATTTTAACTGACTTATTGTCATCGATCTTGTATTTAGCCACAGTAAACTTTCATACACCTGCTGTGCGCTTTTTTCTATCCAGCACCAAACAGCAGACACATAGTTAACAACTTACTGGTGAACATAGTGGAACGTCTAGCAGCTAGAGAGCCAGATATTGTGCTGAAGCAGTTGATGGTGAACAATACAGTGGAATAAAATTGGGTGACTAAAAATGCTAACCTAAATGCAGATGCAAATATTGCTACTTGTCTGCTGGATGAGTAAATAGGCGACTGATAGTCATATAAACTAAACAAAGGCACGTGTCAGCACCGTGGTCACTCTCTACTTTATGGCTTCTACAGATTAATGAGCTTTTTCTTTAAACAAAGCACATTCTGAATCACATCTTTTCAAGCAAAAGGAGAAAGAAGGGCGGCCTGAAGCCGGCTGGGGACTGGCTGTGATTTGGCTGTTGTGTGTTGTGTCCCAAAAAAAAAGTGAGTAAAGCAGTAAAATTAAGGTAGTAACCTCAGGCATAAAACAAGACAGACTCAGTAACCATTTAACTTTACCAATGTTCTCAGGGAGGGTAGATCAAATAAGAGTATGTGTCTGTGTGTTTGAGTCTTTGACTGTCGTTCAGAAACACAGATGATGAGTAGATTCCCTGCTGTGTTGGAATTTCCCTTGGTGACACTCTCACAGGAAGTCGTCTCCCTTTCGAACCCGACAGGAAACAAGCGAGAGCAGCACATGCTCATATTCTCATGCACCACAAGGCTGAATTCTGTTTTA
This sequence comes from Ctenopoma multispine, assembly GCA_034779795.1. NCBI lineage: Eukaryota > Metazoa > Chordata > Actinopteri > Anabantiformes > Anabantidae > Ctenopoma > Ctenopoma multispine. Next base: position 4,842,622 of record JAUYWH010000016.1, read on the forward strand.
TTGAATTTTGATCTATTTTCTCTTTGTTTTCTTGATCCCATCCCTTGTGATCTCCTCCATCTCCCTCCTCTCCACTTGGCTCCTCATCTTTCCTTTCTGTGATGATGATGGTTCATCGTCTGTTTCCTGATGCACACACACACACACACTTCCAAACAATCCAGCACTAATGGAAATATTCAATATTGCATGTCGAAGTCCTCTGGGAGCTGTTGATGGCCTGTTGTTGGAGATGGTGTGTCTGAGAAGTGGTCAATGGGAGTAGAGGAAAGAGCTTATTGAGGTGTAAATAAATGAAAACTGAGTTGCAAAAAAAAAAAAAAAGCACAAATAAGGTTATGTCATAGCTGCACATGAATAGCCTTTATTTGAGTGAGCATGTTTGGAAGTTTCCCAAGTAGCTAACAAGAGCATAACGCAATTATGGTGCAATTTCATTAATGAGTACATTAATTAACAAAAATTAAATAGCAAAAAACAAATGCAGGCCGGGAAAACTATTTTAATTTCAAATCCACAGAAAAAACTATCACGCACATTGCAAGACAGGAATCAGTAGCTGCACTACCCACAAGTAAACTGATTAAAAATTCTAAAAATTCACTAAAAAAAGTGTGATGATCGCAATTTTCCTCCTCATAAATATTTTACAGCCATTGCACAAACGGTCATACGGTATTCATCAAGTCATATTTTATTCATCACGATGTACGTTTTTTTCAGCTGAAATCAGTCCTTTGCGTGTGAAGCCTTGAGCTCTGCAAATGTGGCCTTGGTTTTGGACTCCACCTCCAGCAGGTGAAAGCAGAAGCTAGAGGGAATCCTGCTTACACTCTATCCATCTCTCTGAGGCTTGCTGCATACAGACGCAACTGGATTATGCAAAGTATTGTTCATACACCTCTGAGCTAAGAAAGACGAGAATAGAGATCTCATGCGTGGCATGAAAGGGGTTTTATCTTGTGGGTCTGGTAAGAAGAACATTGTCCTTTTGCTGTGCTGTTTCGTGGGCTTATGTTGAGTTACACATTTATCTTTATTTCCTAAAAACGTGGATGTCACAGGTGATGCAGTGCAAACTTTGCCCTATATGTCACATTCTAGATGGATGAAGTAAAGAGGATTCAGAGACCTTTGAACTCGCAGCGGCTACTACCGTAACCTGTCCACAAGCTGTGACAGCCGACTGTAGAAAGATCTCTTGTTTCCCTCTACACGCTCTTTTGCCATTTGCCAACGCATTCGCCTCTATTGCCTTTCATCCACCTCTTCCGGGACTTCTCACATCTTTCCATTTATCCCCACCACACCCTCCCTCCCCCCACCTACCATCCACCCACACCCCTCCGACAACCTCTGGCCTCATTATGGGAAAGCTTTAGCGTGCATAATGGTGCATACTCACAAAGTGTAGCGGAGTAAGCATCAAACAGCTTCGTAATAGAGAGAGACAAAAGAAAGAGGGAGAGAGAAAGAGGTCTGAGGCACTCGGGCTGCGTCTGTGCAACAAGCCCCAGGGACAGACGTATTTCCTCCCATTAAAGACTATTTGCTGCTATCCAATATTTGAAAGGTATTGCAGGAAAAACACATTTGCAGTACTGTAATACAGCTTTCTGGTAAAAATGTTTTGTAGTTTTTTAAAACCAAAACACAACAATTTAAAGGCAGCATTACTGGGGAGCTTGGCGTAAAAAGGGTTATGGGAGGTCGGTTACACATGCACTGAATGTTTTTGGCCTTGAGAGGTAAAAACTGCCTGTTCACAAGCTGACTGCGATGTGCCTGGAGCACAGAGGTTACTCTCTGTTTTACAAATTTACCAAAAGAAGCATTTGTTTAGTCTTTATCTAGAGATGTGCTTTTGCTCTGGGGCATGTCTAATTGTAATCCAGAAAAAAAGTCTAACAGTTGAGTATTATCCGTGTCTGCAAACAACAGAAAAGATATACGAGGAAGTAGTAGTTCCATACTAGAACATACTGCCATACTGCATAAGTGCTTCGACTGCACATGTCCCAAAAAATAAAAAGTAGATTCTCACATTTATTTCAGCATCCATAGGAGGGTCTTGAATAGGTCTTTAGAGAGTTAAATAAGACATTGGACTGATGTAATCATTACAACTTCAAACTTCACAACTTCACCAAATATTTAGTCGTTAACTATTATCTTAGTTAAGTGAGTAAACAGGCTAACATTTGGTAATTAGCACTAAACACAAAGTATCATTGATTTTTGCAGGTGTAAAATCAAAATATGTCGTAATATTTCATCACTGGCAAATCCCCGGTTAACGAAGCCTAGTGACGATGGTACTGCTGGTTTCTCTCTCATTAACTGGCTAAATCAAGACATTGTTACATCATTTTAAAGCGTCCTCGAAGTCTCTTGTAGCCATCTAGATGAAACATTATCTTGTCTACTGCATGATAAAAATAATATAACCCATTTGCAATTCCATGTAGTTGATGGGCTGACATCTTTGTTTTGACAAGGAAAAACAGGTTTTATGGGTCCAATTATTTTTTATCATTCAACAGTGAAAATATTTCTTCCTCCAGACTGGTTACCACTATAACAGCACTAGATATTTTCAAATGGCCTTGTGGATCCTTTAAAACACCACAGTTTAGCACTTAAGCCTAGGAGACATTCACAGTAAGCAGCCAGCAGACAGAAAGACAAACCTATCAGCCACATTATTAAATCCACTCTGTTGTTTTAATGCGATGGACAGGGGTCAGTATGAGGCTGCGTACCAGCAAACTGTCCAGTGTTAGCCATAACATTAAAACCACCTGGTCTTTAGAAAGGCATGAGACTTCTTATCAGCCATTTCACTGCTGTTAGTAGTGTGTTTTTTCCCTCCTTTCTTTTATAGACAAATCATTTACATAACCAGAGGTCCAACACACAGTCTACTCAACTATGACAACAGAGTCAGAAAAGGCAAGCAACCAGATGAGCAACTGGCCTGCCAGTCATTCACACAGACATCTAGCCAGACAGGCAGGCTTCCATAATGTTCTGGGCTGTGAGCGCTGATTGCTCGCCACCGCTGCCTGTGTCAGGATTAGCCATTGCGGCAGGAGCAGAGTGGATGGGCTCAGAGCCTGAGACCTCCTCTGTAAGCAGCGAGAGGCTGCAGTGTATTCACTGCAGAGTGAATAAACATTTACGCTAGATATGCACTGACGTCCATGCTGGCTCATAGCCACACATGCAAGCCTTTGAAATCTCACGCACTTACACAAAATGACAATCAACACAGCATGTACGCCAGTTTGCATGTACGCACACTAAACTACACAGGAAAACAAACAGGCTTCTCTTTGTTTTGTTTTTTTATTCTGTCTGTGTCCATCTCCACCCTCAATGCCCCCTTCTCCAGAAAAGTAGCAGGCAGGCAGGCTGGACTCACGCCCCATCAGACTGGTCAGCAGTAACAGGATTAGCTGGGAGAGAGAGCGTGATGACAAGCCAATTTGCTGCCGCGCACTGTCATTATTGAAATACATTACACACTCAAAATGGAGCTGCTGGAGCCAAACTGCTGTCGACTTAATTACTCCAAGAGCACTTTGTGGCGGTGGCACATTTTAATAATTTCTTCCCCTTCTCACTCTGCTCCATCCACCCACTGGTTTGGGAGACGTACAAAAACATGGTGCCCTCGCTGGCACAACATTCAGCTTCATTTCTGCATCCTGCACTTTTTTTTTCAAATCATTTATTTTACATGGTTTACATTGTTTTGTTGATCTTATTATTTTTTGTGAGCGCATTAGCTGGAAGATGTGTAATATGGAGGCAAAAAGATGCAGCATACTAAAACAAACTGGGAAAAAAAAAGATGTTTTTCTCGGATTGACTAACCTAATTTTACTTACACTATCCACACCTGGAGACCAACCGGAGATCCCTTAGAGCAGCCATTTTTTAAAAGCGCTTTTCATTTCAGTAACATCAAGCTCAAACTCAGAGCAAAGCAATCCCACTGCTTTCCAGCGCTCACCATGATGCACTTTTCCTCCGCTCATGTCAGGTTCAATTAGCTCCTAGATCAAATCGTACAACGAGCAAACTGTTGCACTGGCAGCTACACACAGACCTCCTCCTGGCTGGCTGCTTTCTACACTTAACTTTCTCAGCAGCATCGCTCAAGGCCATATGACTTGACTCTATGAATTATGTATAGGCTCATATTCTGCTTCGGCTTATAGGCTAGAACTGTCATAAGCATCTGTGGCCACCAGTGACCAATGAGGCTCTTGATTTGCTTTACAGCATGTCAAAGTCTGTAGGGGTGAGAGGCCACAAAGGTTCAAGTCGAGGTAGATAATATTACCAAAAGATGATAGCCACAGGCAACTCCTCTGGGAGAGGGAAACGTTGAGAGGTGAGAAGTGTTGACAGCGCTGCAGAGAAGAGAAAAAAAGGGGGAAATGAACGAGAACAAGTTCTGAAAAGGCAGGTTAAAAGACACGAGAAAATAAACCTTGATGAGGAAGCATCAGTCCTTAGCACAGTCACGCAAGCATGCATTAAAATGCCAACTCTATGCAGGAGAAATACCAGAGGGTGTGCACACACAGCGCAGAGCGGAATCACAGCGCTGTCTGTGCTGTGTGAATCACACACAGGAACATACAAACATATATGCACTAGCACACATGCAGAGAAGTTGTCAAGTCATGTAAGTTGTACAGTGCTTCATTTGCAACATGTACATAGATTATACGCTTATTACCCCTGGAGAACAGACATAGCTGTAAAACATTAACAGGATGTGATATACGTCCAAACACAGTGGTTTCCTCTCTGCTTTCCTTCAGTAGAAAGAGGCACCTCCACCTTTGCATGCAACACTGAAACTGATAAATTCAGTTTGTCAGGACAAAGTTTGGCATCTGTGTATTAAGTAGCAGAGGAAACACAAACATGGAATCCCCCCTTCATGTCCCATAAGGCAGCACAGCAGGGCACATATGGTAGGGTAGATTTATCTCATTCTAAGAAGTGCATTTATCTGCTTTAGAAGTCTCCCTGGATGAGATAAATGATAGCACCTGCGGTCACCAGGGAAATTAAATAGATTATTTTCTTAGTGTGCTGCAGTACAGATGGCACAGGAACCTCAACTTCCTATTGTGTATTCATGCAATCAACGCTCAAGTAGTGGCTTACAAGATTGATTTTCTTACTTTGCCTTTGCTTGCACGGTTCTCTCTAAGTCCTGGGACTGTGTGTCACAGTTTATACAGTGACTCAGTGTTGGTGCTGTGAATAAAACCCTATAAGTTTCCCTGTAATAGTCCAACACTCTTGCATTTATTCCAGCTTGAACTAGCTTTTTCCTCTTCATTTCGGTACTCTTTTGGCAGTGGATCACAGTAGAGTCATGCACCAGTTACATCAACAGACTTAACAGGTTCACAAGGCCAAACGAAATGTGTGAAAAGCAGGTGATTGGCAAGAAGCCTTGAGAGTGCGAGGTGCAAACTAGGCTCAGGGGAGCACTGACTGTGAAATTACACAAACAGCAAAATCTGCAAAGTTGGGATCAAGTCTGCACAAGCAAATTGCACTGCAAACACTTGGATATATAGCATATGCAAGAATAAATGCATGCAAGATGTGTGTGCAAACACACATACATAGAGAAGGGAGTGAGGGGAAATGAAGAAGAGACAGAAAGCAATAATAGTGAAGAAGAAAGCCAGATGGAAAAACCCCAAGAAACATATGTTTTACCATCTCTATCTGCTTGAGACCACTTTAAATGGTTCTGATAGCATTAGGGAGGCCTGCGTGAATTGATGTCCTTGTTCAGGAGAATAACAAAAAACTGCATGGAAACTCCAGACATCAGCAGGAAATAAAGAAGGCACGAGGAGAAATGATTGCTACATGTTCCAACAAATAAAGGCTGAAGTGCTTGTTTGATGAGGGTCAAATTGGTAAAGGCTCAGTGCAATAAATTAAAACTGCAGTTTCCCGGTTTACAGACCAGGAAGAGCACTCTGCGCTCTTATTGGTCAAAATCATGAAACGTGTCTATTTGATACTACATTTTCTAGAGCCATTATTGGTGCAAACGTATACTGTTTTTACAATACCTCTTCTATTAACTTTAAGCTTAACTGGCTGCTATGAAAACACAGAGAGGATGGGTGGAGTGAACAAGGCGTACAAGAGACAAACTAATGAGAAAGCTGTATACAGGGAGCAGCTCACGTCAAGTCGTTAACTAGACTGTCTACTAAAATTATTTTTTACTAGTAACACAGTTTGCATTTACAAACCGTGACTTTCAAATGACTGCCAACTTGCCCTGCATGTCTTACATGTATGTCTGAATAACACAGAATAAATAATAAAGCCCTTTCAGAGAGAATCAAAAGTTTTGCAGTACTTTAATCGAGCTGCATACTGATTGAAAATAACGAAGTTTTTTTCTTTTTAATAGTTATTGGTTATAATAGTGAAATTCTAGTAATGTCACATATTGTTGTGACTCCATGAGGTTAACTATCTGATAAACATTTGCCTGTTATTGTTTTCCCTCAGCAGACCCAAGAAAAATTTACACAACTGATATATTTAATAGTCAATGATCAGTCAATTGCCTACTTGCAAAACTGTGTTTAATTTATTTTATTTATACATTTTTTGCACAATCTTTATTTACACTACACACTTGGTGCACATGGGGCGGTGCTGACCGCTGTCCATCACAACATTATATTATTTTATGATATAAATAGTTGTCTTTATAATTAGTGGACACTGATTGTATGTAGCAGATACGTTTAAACCAGTATCTCAGTGTTTTGCACTGTTGGAGTGCTCTCTTCAACTCACCACCTTCATCATTTAGCCCTTATCTTTTCTTTGAAGTTGGACCTCAAAGACCAGCTTCAAAGCTTCATCTCTTACTCAAGAACATGTTGCCCCTGATGTGAGCAAAATATCAATAGGACTCTGCCTCTGCTATTATGATTTAATGGCTATGTTATTGAATGACTGGAGTTAAAGAATTTATAATTAGTTTTGCTGGGAAAATCATTACCATTTGATTAGCTCAACCCAGCATTTTACTGCTCTACATTCTTTGCATATTAATAAGATGTATTTGTGTGCTTGATAATTTTGGTGTTGGTGTGTAGACGAGGGAGGTGCATTCGAATTTAGGGAGAGCCAGCCAACAGTTGTTTGTTGGAGCTGTGCGTGTGTCCCGTGGTTGTGTATGTACATTTTTACACTTCGATAAACGTGTGTGTTCAGGCAGTATAATATACAAGCAAATAAAGCTTAAGTATGTTTTGCACAGATTGGGTTTTAGAGTGCTGCATGCTTTTTACAACAAATTGATGCCAAGTGCACTACACCACCATTAGAGCCTGTAAAGTGTATGCAAATGTGGTCTTAAAAAGTAAAAACGTGGAATAAAAAAAGAATATTCCCTCCTCAGTCATATTATACCTTTTGGTGCAGAAAATCCTTATTAACACGTTTTTGGAAACTCACATCCAGGCAGTTCAAGGTGTTCACAGGATGTAACAGAAAGGCACGCAAAGTCCAGTTCAGTGGGGAGAGATCAACTTAGTGTTTGTGACCATTTATTGACTGAAGAGAAAGAATTTTTGGCAGATGTGGCAATTCTATCTTTATACACACACAGTTTTCACAGTTACGTTTTATACAGTGCTCTTGTACGTATATAAGGAACAGAATGATAAAAGATTATTTTATCATAACCCCTGTGACCTCATCTCACTCTTGGTTTGTGGTTGTTGTAAAGTTACAAGAAATTAAGCTGTGGGAATTGTGTGGATGCTTCTTTCAGTCTATTCCAAACTTGCAGGACTTCTGATGTTTCTTAACTATCTTATTTATAATAAAGTCTAAAAAATATGATGTTTTAATTATGTTTTAGGGTTTTGTTTTGCATATTTTTGGGAAAATTCAATTTCTAAGCTTTAAAAAATCTTAAGATTTTATTTTTTCATCATCAACCAGCCAGTATAAATCCATGCTTGGGAATAACATAATTTGAATGATGGATAGCTAACTAGCTGGGCCTCAGGCTAATGAGAGCCTGGACATCAGCCAGTGCGCCCTCCTTATGTGAAATAAGAGTAAAAAGTCAAACAGAATTTTTAATACAGGCTGCTAACCCTGAGGACCGCCAGTGCTAAAACAATATGTAGCTTCGATGGCTTCAACTCTACAGAGAATAAAAAGCTAAAAGATTAGCTACTGTCTTAATCCACTCTCTAAACATGTAAACCATGTGGGTGCTGGTGTGTTTCATGTGCTGCTCCGGCCTTACGCATCCACCCATCATTACTTCCATTCTGTGAAAGAAGCTCACCTGTCATATCGGCAGACATGTGTCAAGAGTGCCGGATGATATAGGCACCCTCCATAGCGTAGCGTACATTCGTGTCACTCAGCATCCCAGCTGAATTGGAGTGAGGGGATGGTAATTGGCTGCTGCAGTGCCAAATAGCTCTGATGTGTGCTGAGAGGAAAGGAGTGGATCCAACACCTGGATAATGTGCAGAAAACATGAAACAACAGCACGGCAAGAGCATTAAAACTAAATAATAATAGTTACATTTGACTTGTCAGAGGATGGTGAGTTAATAAAAAAACTTTTGCAGCCTGCAAGTTTGCAAATCACAACCTGACATTGAATGTTAATGTCGTGGCAGATGAACCCTGGGACTGATGGGTTCTCCTTCCTGTTGTATGAGGCTGAACCACCGTCGTGTGTGAGCTGTCACTTCTCCTACTGTCTCTCCCTGACTGAAGAGATTAAAAATAAGCGGACAGGCAGATGGATGTCACTGCCAGCAGTCCGGTGAGCGCTCCAGTGGACCAGTTGGAGATAATAAATAGCTGTGTGGTGATCATGCGCCGCTGGAAACTAATTACTTCAATCAGAGTCATATCAAAGTTGTAAAACTTTTCCTATGCAGATAACAGAGCCTGTATCGTCTATAACATATAACTACATACAAGGGAGCTCCATGGTAGCTGAACAGCTGGCTTGCATGTTAGCAACTAGCTACAGTAGCTTCTGATGTGAACAAGCCATTAGAGCTACAAATTCATGGCTGTGATTAAAAAAGGGCATGCATTTGACTGCAAATATGTTTTTTGACTATTCACACATGCAACAGTTTCTTAAAATCAATTTCTAAAAATACTGTTTTCCCCTTTAAAAATAAATAACTCGTATAACAGAAAAACGTATGTATGTATTTAAGCCAAGTGGCAACGAGGCAGAGATATCCACTTCTAAAAGCATTTGAGCAAGGGTCGCCCTTCTGACCAATCCATTTCCATGAGTTTCTATTATTTCTCATGGTTTAGTATGTTTTGAATCACAGGGAGAACTGGGCAGAGGAGGCCAGATTGACAACAAATCTCATGTTAGCACAGAGAATATTGTATATTGTAGCTTGAAATAAATAAATAAAGAACAACATTATTCTGGAATCTGTTTTATTTATTGTGTGCCAGGATTATACATTTATTTAACTCAGATTCTCCTCTAATTAATACAAATTCACACCAAAACCAACCTTATGAATAAAATAAAATTGTATGATGTTGTGTCACTCCAGTGTTCGGAGTTCTTCAAGGTTCTTCCCTCGTGTATGACTGCACAGGTCAGAAAACAACAAAATCTGTATTTTCATGTGGTAGGTGATCTAAATTAGACATAAGAGAGGCAGAGTTTGGGTGAAACGTAGCCACTTTGTTTGCTCTCAGGCATATTCTCTCTTTGCTCAATCACTGCGGGGCTGACTCTTATCTGAAAGGTCAGTGTGGCTTTTCCCAAACTCCTGGGAATGAGACATTACCAATAAAAAAGTCCCCGAGTTATGGGTCAAGAGGCCACAGTCATGGGGTTAGTGTGGCATTACACTCACGGAGATGTCTATATCGCCTCCATAAAGATGAGCAGTGAGAACACTTTCCTTCGTATGGTCCTCTGTAACCATTTGGAAGCAATTCAGATAGACAATATTGCCTTTGATAGAGACAGATATTGCTAGAGGGGGTGTACTCAGTGTGGATGCCATAGTAATAGACTCTTCTCTTGACTTCTTATTCGCAGTATGTGAAGAGCAACCATAGTATACAAATTAAAATAAAAATGTCCAGTATTTAAATGTGATGTATGCTACTGAGAGGTGTATTTGTGGGTTAACAGAATTGTGTTTTTTAAAAGCTACTTTGTGTATGCGACTTGCTTGCACCTATCCTGCTCAATGGATAATATACTCCAAAATCTCTAACGTGAACACGAGGGGTTAGAAGAGGGGATGTATGTATCCCATATCAGTTATAATAAACAAATCAGCTTTAAAACGTCAGTGTGAGTGAGTGTCAGTTAAGACAGTTTGATTGCTTTTGTTTCAAAAACCTGCAAATGATGTTTATCTTCAAGTCAATGATTATAAACAGGCCGCACAAAACCATAACGGTTTGAACAGACATAAAACCAGCTGTAAAGTCCAACGACATAAAGCAAGAAGCATAAAGCAAATTATGAACAAAGAACATAAAAATATAATTGAATATTCTCAGACAACAGAATTATTGCATTTATTCTCTCTACTGGAACTAGTGGGAACACACTGTACAGATGGAGAATGACAAGATCTGGAACAACTGCTGAGTTAGTGGCTGGCAGGCAAATAAATGGCAAAACAAGATTTAAAAAAATAAAAGGCAAAGTCTATTTTGAGATTTATGCCACATTGAGGACTAACTAGTCATTTGGATTGCAGCTGCTGCAATGAATCAGCTAGATAATGATAAAGAACAGCTACTGTACATCATGTTCTTACATCCTCACAGAAAGAAAGAAAATGAGGAAAAGAATGGAGGCAATTTAAAAACTGTTAAATTATGTTATTATTCATGTATTAGTCTACAGGGTAACCTTAGCCAATGATAAAGTAGATACTTGCTGGAGCCACTATATCTTCTGCTATACTCTTCACTAGATAACAACATAGCTGCATAAAGAATAAGAAAACAACGCTGTGGCCCTGCTGCTTAAGAAAGGTCCTTGGCAAGTCTAAAGAGAACCATTCTGCACTCTGATTTCTTAGCAAACGCCAAGAAGATTGACTTTCATTTTGCACTTTGGAGTCAAGTGAGTTAGACTGTTTTCAAGTTGCAGGACTTTTGTTCTTCAAAGGACGAGTATCATCAAGAGTGGGCAAAGGGGCAATTAAAATGATCCAAACTGTCCTCAGTATTGAACACTGGCACGTGATTACTGTTGTAAGTGGTTGTTAAAAAGCCCCCTGAGAGTTTCCAAGAGGCAGTTAAGTATAGAGGAGCAGAGAAGGGCAGACGGTTCTTTGGTAAACCAGAGTGTAGATCTTTCTGTCCATTTGGAGGTGAGAGGTGCAACAGGGCTTGTCGCTGCAATGAAAGCACCCAGCACTACAATTGCACACCTAAAGCAGCTAAAAAGACCACTGTGTCAAATGATAAATATATCCTGAAATTATACTTCTAGAAACTACAATCACAGAAAGATTGTAGTTTGCAACCTACTTAAGTTTTCTATTAATGTAATGACAATTTAATCTAAGAGGCAAGATGCTAAAACATTGATACTGAACATTGCAATATTTTTTTTTTTGACCGAAATATGATCTACATGCAGCTTTTGTTGAAATTCACACAAGTGTTATAAATTACGCAAAATTATTTTTCTCTAACCTTATTTATCTTGCCTGAACCTAACCACATATGGGACTCTGTGGTTTGTATACCCACCATCCAACTCAGTATTGCATCAGAAAATAATTTTAATATGATTATGTAAAATTACAAAAACATAGTTTGCAGGTTAGTTGCATATGAACATTATTCTTATGAGACAGGGTTTTAATTGTACATTTGCAATGTTAAAAGATCAAATGTAGAAGGCAGTTGGCCGCCATATAAAAGGCGGGCGCTGGTTACTCTGTTGAGGAACATATATATATATATAAACCACATTTATTTTTACCAAATAAATGTGGTTTAAGCCATGTTTCACATAAATCTATCACCTTCAGATTATTCTAGAGAATCAAGTCATTTGTTAGTGTAGTAGACAGTGATCTGAAATTTGTCAAATAAAATCTGACATATGTAGCAGAATATTTTAGTGGTGGTGTGGAGAGAGTGTTGATACTGTGGCCTGTGAGGATTTTCCTGATTAGACATGTTAAATAACATAGTGAATTCCAAACCTGCAGTAACCAAAGTGTAGACACCAGGTTGTTTAATCACCAGCGACTGCTGATTCACAAATTACACGTCATAGTGTTTGTTGCTTTATCTGCATCGAATTGGACATTTTTGGTTTCCATTACACCTTTTTACATTTGGTTTATCAATAGACCAGCTTCATGGTGCAATAAACATTTTTTTTTTTTTTTTTAATTTTAATTCAAATTACCATTCATTCCATAAGCGGGTTTTCATATGCACACAGTGAAATTGAGACTAAATTAACAGATGCATATGAAAATGCTTATAGTGAGTTCACACTAAGCTGATTTTCTGGAGTTACCTCATCAGGGCTGATTAGAGAAGAAATATCACCTTGTACAAGTTGTATATTTCTGAAATAATCCATCTATGCTATGTATAATTATTACAGGTCTATTAGAATTAATCGATGAAAACATTTTATGGCTGCAACTAGCTATTTTCATTATTAGTTATTGAGTAACTATTTTTTTTATTCATTCTTGTTCATTATTGTCTTTAAAATGTCAGAAAACAGTAAAAAAAACAATGCTGTCACAAGTTCCCAAAGCCTGCAACGACAGCTTCAGATTGTCTGATTAGTGGGGATCCTCATTACACAAATCTGTTTTTGTTTCTAAAACAGTTACCTTTCAAACATATTTAAAGTCAGTATACTGAGCAAGGGAACTGAAATCAAAGCGGCCTTCTGTCATTAACTCCCCCGCCCTAGTGTCCTTTATCGCTCTGTGCAGTGACGATTCCATTTACATCAGTGCAATAGAAGCTGAATAGCAGTTGTTACTTCATTGTCATTTGTGTCTATTGTATCTAAAAGGACCACCTGCTAACTGGAGTAACAGTGGTAAGCCTTCCAGGGCGCGCCTCATAATTGCCACTGGGGGGCTGGTAAATAACAGCATGCTATTTTACAGGCTCACAGCACTGCCGCCGTAATAAGCCACAGCGTTGTTTCCTCTTTTTACTAGAGAAGGTCACAGCTAATTTTGGATGTTTTTGGTGAGAGGGTGATGAACATGTGAGTGCGGAGGATAGGAAGGGAGTGTAGTGACAAGACAGGTGGAGGTGAAGTTTTTAGATCGGTTGCCATGGCTGCCCTGACTATGATAAGACAAGTAAAATAAGATATAAGCACAGTTATGCAGACACTTTCTAACTGTCCTTTATTCATACACAATCAGTTTCACATAAACTTTCAATAACCTCAATGGCTGTAATCACATCTGTGAGAATATGAACCACACGGCAATTTACACTCATTAGTGGCATGTGTGTGCAGTATTATAATAATTATAAGTGTGTGAGTGCTACCATCCTAAAGCCTTAAGGCAGCAATATACTCAAAACAAGATGAAACTGCTGTCAAACAGGAACGTGCAAATTGATGTGCACTTCAATGGATAATGTTGCTCACTGTTTGGCAGAAGTTGAGGCAGGTTCAACTCTGTGTTTACCTCACACACACCTAAAAAAAATGAGGGAACTACAGTATATGTATTCTCTCCGCTCTCTGTGTTATCTTTCTACATGTGGACAAATCAAATCAATAAGGCGTGGTTAGACTACATTGCAATAGTTTTGCGTAAATGAAACAAAATATTGAATTTAAAATTAATTTCACATCCATTTTCGCAGCCTTTTTCAAAAACAGCTTATTGCAGCTTTTTCATATTGCATATTACATTTACTAACCACTAATTTACTGCAGCAAATCAATTTGAGATAATGTTCATATTCATTAAGTTTACATTTTTTATTACCATATTACAGAAAAAAAATTATCAAAAGAACTACCATGTTGCAGCACGTTCAATGGCAACACATTTCATTATGTATATTCATTCTGAAATATAGTTTCTATTACTCATAATTAAAGCATAATTATTGATCTGTAGCCTACAACAGCACTTGGTTTATTCTACATATGAAGCAGAAATTGTAGAGCTAATTAACATACAAAAAGCAACAATAATCTTAATCAAAGTGTCTTAGTCTCATAATTGTGTCCTGTGACCACATGTTGCACGTATTATAAAAATGTCACTTGAACCAACATGCCAAATAACATAAGTTAGCAAGTTATTATTAAACAAATTAGTAGTATATCAGTGTAACTTAACAATGTATCTTGGAGGAATTCTTTTTGTCACCACCAGGTGCTTCTGTCGAAGTCAAAGTATTTTTCATTCTACATTCAGCCGAAGGAAGGAACAACCACAGAGGTCTCATCAGACTTGTTTTGAACCACCACGTTACTACATTTTACAGTTGCCATGGTGTCTTATTATAACTGATAGGAATAAAGTAGTTAAATCCACTGTAAAAAAATAAAATAAAATGGACTGTTATTAAAAAGTACTAATACCTACAGCTGGAGAAGCAGATTTGTCCATGTGTGCAGAGAAAACAAATAAGTGATGCCAAATGCTGTAATGCACTTCATTTTCTTTAGCATACAACCCAGAGAACCGGTTTCATCTGAACCTAAATCACAATATGGCAACATATTGCTCTGTGTCTCCCTGTGGTTTATCAGTCCATGCACAGCGTCGTCATTACAAGGCACTGGACAAATCAGTGCAGGCAATTACCTGTAAATTGGTTTCATTATGTGTAAAAAAAAACAACAACAGGGGGACAGCTTGAGAATGCATTACATTTTCCTCTGAAGGACCACAAAAAGGAGGCTGTGATAGGAGGTAATTTAAGCATGAGATTTAATATGTCCTCTTAACGTACCTGTGTGATGCTAAATCTGCTTCTTTTTTTCAGATCATTTTTTCAATTTGCAATTACCCAAGATAAAGCTCCTCTGAGCTCTTCCCAGAAAGACATGGAGAGATTAACAGAAAGACCTCTGTAGCTGAGGTTAAAGATAATTTGGAACACCTAGTGAAATGTGACCTTGTTGATTCTGTCTGCAAAATAACTATCAAATGATTCTTTTGTGACAGATAGGGTGTTTGCAGCTGTGACTTTTCACTAGGTTAAGCAGATACTAAATGTTCTGGGCCATAAGAACTTAATAGGCAATTTTACAGTACATTTGTAATGAAAAATGTAGTGTTGTGACTGGTGAATGCATACTGTGTGCCCCCTATTGTCACCACAAACAAACATGTTTTGAGTTTACTGTATTTTTTTGCAGTGACAGTACAAAAAAGATCATGTACCTGTACTGCAAACATGAAGAGTCAGCACAGGGCCGTGCGGCCCTGCTAAAGGCTAAAAGCCATGCTTAGCATTAGCAAATAAAATTTGCAATTAGCAGTAGGGGTTATCATTTGAAATTCACAAGATAACAGTGTTAACAATTGGCATTAACAACCCCGGCACTTTGTTTGGAGCTATTTCACTGTTGCATGTTAAGAGCCATAAAAGGCAACGTTTATGTTCTTCTTTCTCCTTTGTTGATCTCTGAATGGTGTTCGGAAGCAGAGGTTAGCCGCACAACCAGCACACTGCTGTGGGTGCTGCAGGATTTTGGACTGATGCTGTGAGATGCAAGCATGTTGTACTTTAGTTCACTAGCCTGAAGCATACGTTTATGCTCCATGTGTATTTTCTTCCATTTTACTGCATTTATGTAACCACAACTGTGTTTGCTCTGAGTGTAATCTCTCAAAACACCAATTTATTTTTGAGGGACTTTTGGTAGGTAGGGCAGTTGGCATTTGTATATGAACCTGAAGGTTGGTAGCTCGCTTACTGGTCCCTTCCCGATTCCTGGCCACATCTTGAAGAGTCCCTGGACAAGACACTGAACCCCAAACCCTTGGTGCCTAAGGCAGCAGCCTGGCCACAGAGAAAGTATCAATTATTATTTTTATTAATACAGTGAGTCTGTAACATAGTGATTTGCTATAAATATCAATATGTGTACTGTATTCTAAACACTAGAACTTTGACATTCCTATTCAACTCAGACTTTTACAGCAGTTTAAGAAGAGAAATCAATTTTCAGCTTCACAATGAATTCATAAACCATCGAAAAAGACTCCCACACCTTCTCTACCCTGAAGAAATTAGAATAAGGTCTTATAAAAACAAAACGAATAATAACATGTTTTTTTTTTATCTTTACTGCCTGTGGGAAGAAACTGTAAAGAATAATGAAAAGTGAAAGAATATAATTAAGCAAGAAAAAAGGAATGAAATACACAGTGCAGACAGACATTTGGCACATAAAAGTAAAAAGTGAATGTAAATGGAAGAGAAATGGATGGAGAAAGATGCCAACTGTAGGACACAGAAAGACGGGAGAAAAATGAACATAGGAAAATGTGTAAAGTAGGTGTGAGAAAGAAATGCTCACCATCTAAATACAGTTGAATTTAGTGTTACTGTGTAGTTTAGCCAGCTTGGCAATTTGAGCCAATGAGCTTTTGGCAAACAAAGGGAAACACAGGGAAACTTATTCCAGCTGAGTTTTAGGATAATTACATCTATATAACCTTTGGCTGGCAGGAGATTTAATTACAAATGCTGACACATATGGAAAACTCTTCCCATGTGCACTGAAAAAATTAACTCAAAGTTCTGTACTTATTGCAGGTGGACAGTTGTATGTGCAGGAAAAGAGTTTTGGGACAAAGTTTGATCTCCTTACCCAACGTTTTGTTCTCGTAGGCGTTTATCTCAAAGTTTGTGACCAGACACAAATTCTCTGGCCACAAATATTGCAAACACACACTGAAACACACAGAGATACACAAGTAAGTGACTGAGAGAGCAATAAAAAACTGACATAAGCAGTCAAACACACAGAAACACGCAGTCGAATACGCCAACAAAGGCAAACAGAGATTTACTCAAACACAAGGATTTGTGTTATGGTTTATTCTGCTGCGAAGAACATCAGACTGTGTTCCGTGGCAGGAGAGGTGTTGAGCCTCCCTATTGTTCAGCTAAGCAGTGTAAGAACACACTCCACAGGACTCAGGGCCTACTTTCATAACCCACTTCAAAAGCCTCCGGGATACATACCTCTGTCTATATCCCCTCTCAGAACTCTTTTAACACCCTGCCAGCTTCCTACCTATTTCTCACCCTTTGCTCCCTCTCTCAACTTTTCTCTTCAGTCATAAGCTTCCTCAACTCAATCTTTGCATTCCTGCGTCAGCCGTGTGACGCGGCTCCCTTTCCACCCTAACCCATCCTCACACATTGTTTTCTTCTCCTCGCTCTTCCCGCAGCAGAAGAGAGGCTTCTCCAGTGCTGTCGCTGGCAAACAAAGCAGTGCGGGACCTGCTGAAGACGAACAGTGCCAAGAACTATTCCATTTCCCATGACCGCAGAGTCACGCCGGAAGACTAGAATGACAGAAAGTTTGTTTGTGCAGTTGTAAATCAGAACAAAATCATAGCAAAAATAAGCACTTCACATTGTTTTTTTATAAGAGCTCTCACTCGTACACGCGCACCCCGCTGTGCAGCTCAGCCAAAACGCATTAAACACTCCGCTTACCTGATTGCTTGAGAGGTAGACCTTGTGCAGCGATATTGCAGTTAATTGGCCTCATTTGCATGGTGTTGGGTGGCGGGGTCTGTTTGTCCTCAGTCAAGTGGAACACGGAGTTCTTGAACTCTAATTGTCTCCTGCACCTCACTGTAACAACAGAGCTATCTACACACATGGTTTAAATCCACATTTAAATTGTAAATGTTGATGAAGAGAGGGCGGTAGAGGAGAGGAGAGGTAAAAATGTAAGTTAATGTAAGACGGCTTCCAAAGCTCTTCCCGCCTTAGCTGATGTCACTTTCGTTTAGCTTTCTGCCGTCATTTTCGACAATGAGTTCTTGATTTCAGACAGGTTGACAAAAGCAGGGTTTTCAGTTACTGAACTAACATTGGCTACAAACCTATAGGCAAACTCAGTCAGACTGACATTTTCTTAGTGGGTCTAAAATATGCATTCATGGCCAACATAATGTACACATGTGTAACTAATATCACACACTTTTATTTTGGACAGGCGAGTCACCACCCTCTAAACTATTTAACTAAATTATCATTCATTTTGACCTAATGTGCTTTCTAACCAAACCAAACCAGTGTTGCAGGTCAGGTTGCATCATTTCATTTATCTTCTAATTTTAAGAACAGAGAGACACAAAGACATAGTCCTCAGGGGTAAATGTGATCTATCCGACTGAATGTTTTTAAATGTTGAAGATGACAAATGCTTTCACCTTTGGAGTTTGAGAGTAGTTACTAACCTGATCAGAGACAATAGAAGTGATGTTCTGCTGTTAGTGATGGACCACATAGGGCAAAGAGAGATACACGGTTATGGGCTGATGCCATCAGGCCATCCTGCTGGTCTGAAGCAGCAGATCTGAGGGAGCGATGTGGGAAGAACAGTCTGCTTGTGTTCTAATGGGATCCTAGATCTGCACTATCACAAAGCCTTCATGCCTCTGCAGCAGTCCTGATAGCAAACACCGGTGGATCAATTGATGGCGATGCCTCGCCTCCCTTTCCTTTACTTCCTTCCTCCACACTGTCACAAAGTGTTAGCAAACGTTGTTCTAGTTTGTCGATAACTGCTTGTAAAGGCAAGTCAAGGTGATGATGGTGCATTTGTGGAAGTGTACCATATGCCAGATGATCTGTCATTTTTATTCGGAAAATGGTTTGAGAATGATTTGAAGTAAGCTGATAGAGAATAATACTCATGTCAATAAAACTAATTATGTTTTTATAATATGATATGACTATATTACTATTATGGATACCAAATATAAAGTAGGTTTATGGAGCAGAAAATATTAAACAGAATTTCCTAACACTAATTTAACAACAGTATCTCTTAAACTTATTTAATGCTAGCAAAACATTTGAAGGGGACTCCATCTCATCCCAAGAACAAAGCACAATGTAATGAAATATTCAGCGAATTTTAAATGAGAACTGATGGGATCTTTAAAAATGCAAAAGTAAAAATTTGGGCTGCAGGCTATATTATCACAAAGCATAACCAATCTATTTCAAAGGTGACACATTTCAAATAGAGGAGGCCCCGTCAAATGACTTCAGACAGGGAAATTCATTCACTCTCTGTTGTGTAACTACAGATGCATGACAAAAGTCCCCTGAACCTATTCAAAGATACATGAGTTGAATTTTTCAGCACTAGCACTTTTTCTGCACGTCTATTACCAGCTTGTACGGCTGACTTGGTGACTAGTTTCCAATTCAAGCTCAGGTACACAAAACATCTTACTATATGTTTCCAGGTTCCAGGTATTTATAACAGGTCATGAAGAAGTTTAGACTGTGACAGGGGTGTCTTCAGTCCTTGGACACTGTCCTGCTTGTTTTCCAACTATCCATGCCCTTCACACTGCTGATTACCTGGTGCAGGTGTGTTCAGCCAATCAGAAGCTGCAAGTGGCCCTCGAGGACCAGGATTGTACACCGCTGACCTACAACCATACCAACTGATATACAACTGGTATTGTTGTCAGAATGGAAGTAAAATGAATGATGAAAGGACTGACTTTTATATCTGATAAAAAAAATATATACACCTTAAAAGTCAAAATGATTAAATCACATTTTAACTAAAAACATCACAATTGTGAGTTTGTAAGTTAAAATCTTTGTAAATTCAGAAAAATTTAAATTAAACTTGTTAGACTTACTCTCAAAACATCAGAAGTCTCTTATTTTGACTTGCTAAGTCAGAGTAATGTTTGTGTATTTTTTTACTCTTCAGGTTGAGATTAAATCTGCAAAGATTTGACACGTACAGCATACGTTGCTTGGTGAATTCTTCTTCTCTCCAGAACTTCTTACAAACTCTTCTGTGGCCTGTGTATTTGCTCTTTTTTGATCTTTCTCAAACCCCCAGTGAACCCAAGAGCCTCTCTTTTTAAAATGAACATGGTATCCTTACTTTCTTTCTCTCTCTTTGTGACTCTCATAATCTTACACTTCTCTTCAGTCCTTCCAAAACAAAATGTCAGACAAGTAGATTGGATTTGCCACAATGCATTTCTATATACGCCAGTGGGACCACATCCTTCCAGGTCATCCATCCATGAGGTGCTGCCTTAGATGGATTTCACCTCTTCCAGGGCCAATCTCTGTCCCAATTCCCGTTATGTGACGCAAAGTCCCCAATCAGAATAAAATATTCCTACTGTCTCAGAACAGCTTGCATGCCCACACTGTAATGCTGAACACCAAATCATTTTCTTTTCTCAAGCCAGGGCTCGGGAGAAGCTGGTAGATTTCCCTGCTGATGCACTTAAATGTTTTTACTCTGCATGAGTTTGGTTGAGTCCCAAAGCCAAAAAAGACAAATGTTCACATGGAAAGTGTCTGCATGAATCAGGGAAAACGTTAAACAGAGGATGTCATGTTTGTCACAGAATTCCAAAAGCCATGACAGTGGTCATCTTAATAATTACAGAGGGTAGGAACACGTAAAATAGAGTATATGATTGTTTAGACTGTGCTTGACTTCTGCTTCTTCATGGTCTGAATTTAAACTTCACTGCATTTTATCCCGCAGCCTCTCTACCTGTGAGGGCCTGGTCACGAGCCAGACGTGGGGCTTGTGTCACGGGGGTGTGTTGTTGTGAATGTAACACACACGATTCATATTTATGAACGTGGACATACAGTATAACTATAAGTAATAACAAATCATGCTCCCTCCCTCCTACACATACGCACATGATCAGAAGGTTAAAGCCAGCGTCTAGGACTGTGTGGTAAAGTAGGAAGACATCTGCATGTACAGGATGGGGTGAGACAATATGATCAGCGCTGTGGCAAGAGAGGGCAGCTTAAAGCTAATGGCATGTGATGCCCAGCTGCTAGCTCAAATCTGTTGCAGCCATCTGTTTTGCCTTGCTAGTTAGAAATGTTCTCACTTCAACAAGAACCAGCACTTTAAAAGAAACAGTGTAAATCATGAATCACTTATATAAAGGTTTAGAGTCTTAGGTAGTTCTCCTGGGATCCTACAGTTCACTTGTGGCATACGGTCTTCAATTCACAGTGACTGAAAGCATTTGCCATTGCTAGGTTCAATTTAAATATTGTGACATGCTAGTCATATGTCAGATTAATTTGGAAAGCATTTCAAAAAGTGTTTCAGTGTTTCAAATTCAGAATCAAAATGTTGTTCTACAGAAGGTCTTCTACTTCCAAATGGCATAAATGTTATTTCAAATCTATGCTAAGCTAAAATAATTGCTAACGCCGAAAGTGCTACAAACAACATAAGATTTGTGCTGGACCACATGCACGTTTCTTCCTTAGTAAGGAATCCCACACACCTACAGCAGTAACTATATCAAGCAATGGTTACATTCAACATATGCCCCTCATATAACCAATCATGTCCTCAAAGGATCTCTGAGCTTTTGTTCATGATGCTTTTAGAACAAAACACAGACAGTAAATGACATTTATGTTGGAGCCACAAACATGATGAGCCGTTCTTGGGCTTGGTAGCATCTATATATAAGATAAAATCCCTTCTGTATTTAGCAAAAGAGTATTGTTGGGAGCATAGAAAGTAAATGTATATGCTTCATCCAGTTTGGATCTCTTGAATTGCTATTTACAGAAGCATTGATGGATAACACAAGGTCCTTTTTTAAGTTCAGAGCTGTTGACATTCACTGCTTTTAACCAACTTTTCCTCTAAGTCACTGCATGATGTAAAATAAAATTCCCTGAGGCAGGAGTTGTTTTTTTTTTTAACAGGGACTCAGTTACAAGGCCCAGGGTTTTAAAAATGCTTCTTGAACATCTGTGCACTACACAGGCAATTTAAGATAAGACTCGCACAGGGGAAGTTAATTAGCAATATGGATGAGGCTTAATGAATACATGAAGTGTATCTTGAGATGTAAAAGCACTGGATGTCTATTAAATACAACTTTTATTTGAGCCTGCATTTTGAAACTTACACATACGCAGTTCTACTTTATAATTATACACATTTCCCGGATCTCATTTGTATAGTACAAATCATCCCTGGCTGTGTGCATCCACGTTGCAGCCTCACAGACTTTAATGCCATGGTTCGCTTAAAATACACACTGATATCTTTTATTAATTCTTTTTTTCTGTGTGATGGGAAGTAATTTGCTGTAATGCGCGATCAGTGTGTTTTGAAAAAGCCATTTCACCTCGCTGTGCTGGTCCCTTTCACCGTGGGGGAGCCGGGCTGTTCCTGTTCCTTTCACCAGCCACTAAACCCGAAAGATTCTGCTGCTGCTGAAACTAAATGAGACTTTGCACCCTCCTCGTATGTCTCCCCTTTCCCTCCTCTCACTGTAACCTTTTCTCGTTCTGTATGTCTCGTGCTCGCCGTCTCTCAGTCGTGCTCACATGAGCATGTATAAATTCCACAGAGAGGGAAACTAAAAGGCACAATTTTCACTAAGTGAAAAAGAAAATGATGAAAAACAAAACAAATTAAGAGAAAAAGTCTTCAATAAGTAATCTCAGATAAATGCCCGTCACTGTGCTGCTTTTGTCAGATTGCTCATTATGAGCTTAATTCATTCCAGCAGGTGTTTGCCGCCTCAGAGCTGAGGTTTAAGGGGGAACAATGGTGTCAGCTACTCTTATAATTACAGTTTCAGTGGCCAGAAAAGTGATCAGTGTAACCACCCACTCTCTGCCCATATTGGTTTTAATAAACAGTTTGATGCTGTTCTATTGCAGGCATTTAGCTCATTTTGCCCAGCAACAGCTGTGTCCTGAACGTGATATTTCTAGTTACCATTTTCCAGCATTAGAATAATAAGTGTTGTCTTATTGCCAGATGGACACACTGGAGTTAGTAATGTGTTGGAAATACATAGAAGAACAACAGTAGTTTCATTTGCTCGGATTTGCAGAGCTGTAGAGAAAAGGTTTGTACATGGTATTCACTGGAATGGGTTATAACTTTGATAATGTGTTAATATTCCTGCCAAACAACATCAATCACATATTTCCTCATTGTAGCCCATTAACTAACTCAGCGTTTAATTTGACATATTAATTTCTATTCATTCATTCATTCTGTACTAATATCTATCAAGGTCTGAACCTACATTGATTGAAACAATACTAATGTTATAGCATCGTGTTGAGTATACATGGCTTTTAGGCAATTTGCAAAAACATTCTCCCTCTCTAATGTACATGCACTTCATGTCTTAAGGTCGTATAAGATGCTGCTGCCACAGTTGTGTAAAAAAGGTACTTATCGTGTCTGCTTTAAAGCCTCCCAGTGAATGCCTAATGTGACTTTAAGGTCCTCCTCTATACATATAAAGCAGGCTAGGACATGTGTTTGCACTGGCTCGGCACCATTATCATCCTTTATGTCCCCTTTGCCTCATAGCTGGTGTCCCTGAATTTTTCTATGATGACCTTGATGAACAGTGCTTAATGCTGTGTTTTACATGTACTGAGTTGTTTTTAAAATGGGATACTTTCATCTCAGGCCCACTACCAAGTTTCAAGCACTACTTTTTTTTCCTAGGAGGCATTTATGAGTCTTTATTATTCTCTATTTGTATTTTAAGGTCAGAGGTTCTTATTGTGATTTGTTCTTTTATAATATGGGCATCTCTGTAAAAAAAAAAACTGAAAATGCGAACAAGGGCAGAAATTCACTTGATGTGACACGGAGGCAAAAAATACAAAAGGAAACACCCCAAGGATGTTCCTGACACTGCACAATAGGTTAAAAAGATTTCCTTAATGAAACAAGGCAAGACTTTGAACTGAGTTCAACTTCTTTTATGACTCATAACAAACGCTGTTATCTTTATGAACGTGTTAGGTGACAGTCTACCAGCAAAGGTTTGGTTCAATTGAGAATCAAAAATATTGAAAGAGTTTGCTTGTGCCGAGAGATTGTGTTGAACAGGTTTGATTGTACTTGGCAGCTTAGCTCATTGAGAGCTAAAGAGCTTCCAAAAAGATCACGGAGAGAAATGACTAGTCAGGTGAAGTTGTTCCCCTTGACTGCTTGATCTTCTTCCCAACACAATAAAGTCTTTGCTCACGTGCACATGCACATGCAAACAAAGAAATGTAATGGCTTAAATTATATTCCTAATTCGTGTGATTCAGATGAGATTGTCTTTTTCTGTGGAAGTGCAAACAAGCCA
Source organism: Ctenopoma multispine (assembly GCA_034779795.1). NCBI lineage: Eukaryota > Metazoa > Chordata > Actinopteri > Anabantiformes > Anabantidae > Ctenopoma > Ctenopoma multispine. Next base: position 4,867,062 of record JAUYWH010000016.1, read on the forward strand.
AATCAGATTTTTTTCTGATCACTGTCTCTGACAGTGTCGAAACCATCAGATCTGTGTGTGTTTGCGTCCTTTCTTTGTGCAACATCGGCACCCCACAGTCCAGTAAAATGAACACGAAGAAAAGCAACAGACAACAAATGAATAATAAATGAACTGTGAACTGTGAAACACCTGTAGGAAACGGTTATTGAATAGGCCACCATGAATAACGCTGGATGTGATGGATGTGTCAAACGTGTTGTGTTTGCAGCTTTTATTGCTTGTAATCTGTGTTTTTTTTCCTGAATGTGGCTGTTCATGTTGGATTACGTTCAAGGCTATTGAAGTTTGTGTTGTGTGCTGGCTGTGCAGACACTCAGCAGCAGGGACACTGTCTGCATGAACTCATTTATCATTTTCCACTTTCAGTGCCATGCTAATCATTGGCCTGAATAATAATATCAAGTAAATCTCCTGGTATTCTTTCTTAACTCTTTGCATACATTCTCACCTTTCATGGTCTCTACAGTATGTGGAACCAGATATCGCACTTGTCATGATTAAATGTTGTTGAACTGCTTTTGGGTTTTATATTTAAATACACATTCTATTGCAAGAACTCATTATGATGGCTTGAATATCTCGTGGAAAGTTGACAGACTGAGCTTGCGGGCCTTTTTTTAACACACATAAAAAAAGACACACACGTAAACCTTCACATCTGGGAGCTGCCCAATGCAATCACCCATCTTCTGCCATTAGCTACAGAGCAGCTCCACTGCAGCAATTTGGGGTTTCTTCCCAGCTCAAGGACAACTCCGCAGCAGTTGCCGAGGGAGCAGCGAGCCTTTTTCATTTATTTTCTTAACCCAAACTGGCAACCTCTCAGTCATCAACCCATTCCATATCCTCTAGGCTTCTCGGGCCTGACTTCATCTTTTTTAGCAACACTTCACTTTACACTTACAGCTTTGTGGCGCCACAGCGCAGTCACGACCCACTGTGGCTGCTGAGCAGCTCCACTGAAGCAGTTAGGGGTTAATTGCTATTTTCAAGGACATTTTAACGAAAGCTGCTCTTTTAGGCTGCAGCTGTGTCCGACTGTGCCTTTGACATAATTACTGATAATAACTTAGAGATTAGCAAAACTACCAAGCGGCATGGAAAAAAACGAAACGTGACAACAGACTGAGATGAAAATAAGGAAAGAGAGAGAACACATTTTAAAATAATTGTAATCTGAAAAACCACAGTGAGGTCTGTCTGCTGTCACCTGCTGATGCTCTCACTTTTTTCTTTTTAATAGGGAAATCAATGATAATAAAACTGTCTAAATAACCAGAGTGAGTGATGTGATGAGCTCACGTACGATATTTCCTCACACAAAGCCTGACTACACACAGAGTGTTCAGAGACATATAGGAGATTAGGCACCATGCTTCTTTTACAGTATCTCTGTTTGCTCACACTGTGCTTACTACATGCATACACATGTAGATACATGCACTGAGTGATAAGTAATGGGCCTTTCGCGATATCGACATGAAGCTGCAACATGGCTATAAATGACAGACTACCATCGTAATTCTCCATCATTCATATCAATTTCTCATTTGAAACCCCATTATGTTCAGCCACTTCTTTAATTTACACAGAAAGAACTATGATAGATTCAATGGATCATTATGTATGGAGCGTAAGGAGGGCAGTGGTATTATAATAGCCTTAACTAATAAACTATATAGAAGAGCTGGATGAAATCTTGAACATAACAATAACATTATCAGTATCTGACTATAAGAGCATTATATATTATAAGAACATTTTCTTTTATATTAACACATGTTCCTGTTATAAAAAGATACTTACATGTCACAGTGAGAAACACTGAAAATCAATATTTACTTTTACATTTTTACACAATGCTTTAACAAATTGAGATTACTCGTCATGCTGTTATAACAATATGTCTTTGTTGGCATAATACTGTGCATTATGAGATTCTCCTGTTGTTGAGAGCAGCGCATGTTATATAATCACACACAGAACGACTGTCTAAATATACAGTAATGTACTCCACTCAGTAGGTGAAGCTGTTTATTTTCAGTTACCTCTGATGAGACAATGTTGAACAGTCATATGTTAGATTCTAAAGTGCCTCCCACCAAGACGCCATGAAGCATCCACTGCTCAGTAAAACTCATTAACTGAAAGAATGTACAAAACAACATCAAATTACAAAGCACCTCCCAATCACACACAGTCTCTACTGATCAGAGACTACAAGGTCTTCCCTTTGTGCTCAGCTATTTCTCCACAAAAACAATTTTCTTGTTATAATTAAATGAGTAAATATGCTGTTGTATAACAAGAAAAAAATTCTCATTTGAAATAAAAAATTCCTGTGTAGTAATAATGAGAACATTGCTGCCGTTGTGACAGTGGCAACTAATAGCTTGAACGTCTTACTTGTGGCTTGTTGGTTTCAAAAGCCATTACGTAAGTAAATGGATATACATATACTCTCTTCAACATGTAGTGTTTCCATAAACAGCTACTGTGTGTGTGCCCAGTGAGTGTCCTTGAAAAATCTGTGTATCATACTGTACATCACTTTATTCAGCACTCTGAGTAGGATTTAGAAAATTGCCTTAAATAGTAGGCCAGAGAATGTATCTATAATCTATACTAAAGAAACAAAAAGATAAAATATCTCCTGTATTTATCTGATCATAGATTACTCGAATGAGACATGCTGCTGCATTTTGGAACATCTGGATAGGTTTGATTGCTCACACTGGTAGACCTGTTAGGACTGAGGCGGCATGGCACTGCAGTAGTCGAGATGAGATACGGCAAGTGTCCGCATAAGGTGTCGGGTAGCATATTCCAAAATGTAGAGCAAACCTACATCCCCAAGGGATGGAGGAGATGTGGGCAACTAAAGCTTAGTTAGACGTCACCCCCCAGATTTCTCGCAGATTTTATGACGGCAGTCTCTGAAGTGCCTCACTTCATGCAGACCAGAATTTCTGCCTTGGAGTAATTGAGTTGAAAATGTCTTTGTGTCATACAAGCAAAGATGTCAGCTAGACAAGTTCAAATGCATGATGATCCACTTTACATCCACAGATATACAAAAAGTCATCCACAGTTACACCTAATTAAAATAACAATGGTTCGGTTAAAGTGCCTTATATAGTCATCCATCATACACGAAACCAGGGCCGTGCAACTGGCATACCTAAAATGAATACAGCAATTAAAGTAATTAGCTGCTGTTGTGCTGTCCCTGCTGTTACATATCACAGTGTCTGCTGTGAAAATGGCAAACTGCGTTCTTACTGTGAAAGAAACAAGAAGAACAATGATCACTCTCGTGTGTCTGTGTCAGTTATGGAGATAGCAAGGATGTGATTAGCTTAGCATAAAGACTGGCTCTGGCAGACATCCGACCTTAGAAAAACTAATTTCAGCGAGCTGCCAGGGCGACATCAGCACAAGAAGAGAGAAATCAGCATGCTACCACAGTAAATCTTTCTCTCACTTAAAGATAGTTCTAGAAGGTGGTGATTTGCTGCTGTCAGTGACCCACTAACACTGTACGTGGGAGCCTCCTCTAACCTTTACCATGAGTTTGGTTTAGATCTATGTTCAAACACAATAGTGCCAAACCTGGCAAAATCACTGATGACAAGAATTCACTGAACTCAGTTGTTTTCTCAGAAAATGTTGCACCACCTAACTTTTCTTTCAAGTCAAAACTTGACATGTGGTTGTGTTGTGTACAGACAAGCCCTGAGAATGACAACCTCAGCAAGCGGTAAAGCTGACATTTTTCTTTCTTTCTTTTTTTAAGTGACCTCTGGTGCACAACACGGTTATAAACTTGCCTTACTCAGATTTTTATTTGTTTCCTCTAACTTTCATTCTGCCAGTGAAAAATAAACTCCAGATGAACAGTAAGCTGGGAAGAGGGAGGATTTGCTAAAAGATGCTATTGATCTCTTCATTCCTGAAATAATTTGTACGTATGTCTTGGCAACCACAGCATCCCTTATCAACATTTGCCAAAAGCCAGGCAGTGGCCTCCAGGGTGTAAAAAGCTCAGAGAAATAATGGTTCTCATCACCAGCAAGAATGGCAGAGAAATAAAAAGGAAGATGGGAGAGAGTTGGAGCAGAGGGGGAGACGGTGGCATGACAGGTGGACGATAGAGGCGAGAGGAGGCTCAGAGACAGAATACGGAGAGGCAAGCAGGACGAAAGAAGTGAAAACAGGGAAGAGTGAACTTGAGTGAAAGGTGATGATCCTGGTCTGTGGGAGTAAATATAAAAAGTTAAGCACAGGGGTTGTTTACATGAACCTGAGGTCTGAAGAAACTGCTCTTATACTACGTGTTTTTTAGAAACTGTGTTGTTCAGGAATAATGTAAAGTTCTGACATTTTTTCCTCCTGTAATGTGTTTTTATTGTCCTTCCATGTGGCATTAAGGCACATTTAATAATCTTTTTATGATTTGTTTATTAGAATATATTAGTAAGTGGTATTTTCTTTTCAATTTACTATATGAATTAGATAACTCTGGTAGACATCTAAAACATTAATCCTCCCTATCCTGTTATGAATATGCAGATCTTTTGTATTAATTCAAACTTAACTTAATTTTTAATTCAAGATAAATGAATATACCACATTTCTCTCATTAATGGAAATATAAACGTTAAAAGTGCTTTCCAAAATCCATTACTGTAAAGATAAACAGTTTCTTTTCCGTTTTTTGTTTTTAATGTACAGAATGTTAATGCAAATCATGTTTATCAGTATTTGTAAGAGGATCTGTGAGCAGAACATAATACCCACCCTCTGAAAGCAACATGAGACGGTAGGGAAGATGGAGCATTTGGAGGCAGATGAAATAATACATGGCCCCTCTGTGCAGTACATCACAGACAGCCGGGGCTGCCTTCAACATTCCTGTCTCACCAAACGTTAACATCCCCATATCAGCATTCCTGAGGTGAAATGTTGTGTATAAATCAGCTTATCTTTGAAGTCTATTCTCCTGATTCATTGTGGTTTAACTGCCGTGAGTCCACCAGTCTCTCCTCAGATATAAGTCCGTGTAAGAGAATAGGAGGTTTTTTTTTTTAACTGCAGATGCCCAAAATGCAACAGTTGTCTTTGTAATAAGCTCATAATGTGACAGAGTTCAAATCAGTTCAGATCTGCACATTGGCATATAGAGCTGAATATGTACCAGCATAGTAGTAACCACACAGCCATGAAGCCCAAACAGTGGCAACATTATGAACTGAAATGTCAGACTTATTGGATACCTGAGAAAATAATGATCCATGACAGTACCCTTAGAGCCACTGTAGCAAGATAGTGATCCATCATCCGGCACATTTCAAAAGTCACAGTGAGATAAGAATTGAAATTTGGGCACACCTGCTAACGGAAGCTGAAGCTGAAACATAATGGCATCTGCTTCTTAAATTTGGAAGCAGGATATATGTATGTGTGTGGGAAAAAAAATTACAATGTACAAGTGGCTGCTATCACCAGTGTGCTGCAGTTTAAAGCTCATTATGAGGCTCCACCTAAACACACTGACCTTTGTGTGTTCCTGTTAAATTGACTTTTTAAATTGACTTTTGTTAAAGGGCAGCGCTCCTCAGCTAAATGTCACCACTGGATTGTCCCTCTTGTCTGTCCTCTTGTTGAGCATGAGCAGTCTTTCCATCTGCTAACTCTTCCATGTGGTTTGGCGAAACATCCCTCTGGAGGAATGCATGGTGTCTCAGACTTCACTGAGTCTGGCACAGCAGAGTGGCAAGATATTATAAAAGAGCAGAAGTATATTTGCTGCACATATATTGCTGCACATAACTCATAGCATCATGAATCCAGCGTTAGTGTTAACACTGGTTCCTCACTGACTACCTCTAACAAGACATAGCAGGGTTGACGTTATTATTGAAACAATAATTTTAATTTTCAAGAGACTGTCACACTCCTGTTCAGGATTGTGATTTGATTCATAATAAATCTTTAATATTTTTCCCCAGGTGGTGGCATGTGAGACAGAATGATGCAAATAAGGTGTGACGTTGATTGAAAAGAATCCTTCCTTTTCAATCAATGTCAAGAAAGAAACTAAATGACACAGTAGATGGAAAGGAGGTAGGTATATCAGCAGTACAAAGAAATAAATCTAGCAGGCCCCAAAAATGCAAGTAGAAACATCAAAGCTACACATGACTCCAAGACTGTGAAATATCCATTAAATATTCATTGATTTAACTGTGGGTCTTACAGTAAATAAAAAAAAATGTGTGACCCGAAACCACAATTACCAGCATATAGTGGCACATTGTTTGGAAACATCTATACAGTTATGTACTCTTGTTATCTTTTGATAGTTTTATTTAATCAAATTATTGTAAAGGGACAACAAACAAAAACGGTCTCAAAGGTTGGCTGTGCTAGTTGGGTAGTGTTTCCAGACTCTTCAGGCCAGCTTCATCCGTGAACACTGGTTTCTCTCTTGTTTAATTCAGTGATGCGGTCAATTCAGGACCACTGAGGCATCTGTTTCACAAGGAGGACACTTGTAAGTACGTGTCTTTTTTGACAGCTGTGCATTTGGGCCTTCCACCGCATTTTTTGTCTTGATTGAATCCACTTGCAACAAGTGTGTACAAATCTTTAAAGAAATCTTTAATTTCTTGGCTATATCTTATAGAATAAGAATAACCTTCATTTCTCAACACACAGTATGGACTGACGAACATGTTTTCTATCTTTTAGTATTAATTTTTTATTAAAAAGTTTCCAAAACCTTTTCCTGCCAGTCTTGCATACTGCATGTGCATTTCTTCCCCATTTTTCATCAGACGCTAACCAACCTCATCCTTAAAATAAACTCAACCAATAGAATTCAATAATATACAAAGAAGATGATAGCAGGTGTCACTGAGCTGCTGTACGTGTGTGCAGGACCACCTGAGCCCAGCGTATTTCCAAAGGGGGGAAATAGAAACTATCAATTGTGGTGAACTAGACTGTGTGACTTGATTTACAGTATACCCCTGTCAGTACCTGTGCTGACTGAATCAAAAATATACCTGCTGGAAGAAATGTCTACAGACCCTTTTTACTTTTTATACAACTGATGATTTTAGTAAACCCATGCTTCACTCCAAAGTTTAGGAGGTGTCTACAAAGAAATAATTCTTTAGCCACAACCTGCAGCCACTAAGGCACAGAGTTAGATAACACACAAAAAGACTATTAGAAGATGGACACATCATGAAGGACATCTCAGCTCTGCTATTTCTGTTTGGAGGAGCAAGGAGGCAGCCTGGATTAGACACGAGTGAAGATACAAGACTGTATCTTCTTTTATTGGACTGAGACATCTCTTTATTGGAAGTCTGTTAGTGACTAGATGATGCAGCTGATTGGTCTGATCTGATACTGTATCACCACTGTTACCACAAATAGACGGATAGATTCAGCTGAGGAGAAATATCACCAAGGAGTTTAGATTTTCTTTGTTATCTGATACACAGTTTAGTTAAAATGATTTATAATATGTTTAATTGTTGGACTGATTAATAAAGAGAGCTTTGTTTCAGCAGTTTCTATCAGGTTGAATATTTCCTTACAAGATTATTACATGTTTTTCACTCTTTTATAACACTGAATATTTTCTCCAAATCATGGGAAATTATTATTATAATCTGTTCAATAATACAGACTCGAAGGCTTATAAAGTTCTCACACATGCAGACTAACATTTGATTCAGGTGTGCCATGGTCGTCAGATCAGATCTTCAGATGACTGGCCAGAGCTCCCTTGATTCCTCTCTCCTCTGATCTTACGTGGGAATAACTAAGAGATCACTTTGTTTACCTCTGATGAGAAACTGAGAAGCAGCCGCTGCCATAAAACGCATCCTCTCATGACTAACTCACACACATTGCCAGCACATTGCCATTAGCTGGTCTATCAGACAGGGCAAACGCTCCCACTTTTAATATTTAATAATCGTGAACATGGTCTCGCAGCAGCGAGCGCCTGTAAATACTTACACATAAATGGGTGTTGGAAAAAACGCACTAAGCCAATAACTCTGGGTTATGGGAACAGCAAGGTGTATGTTTCAGGGTGCTGTGAAATGGAAAAATCTATGTTCTGAAAATTGGCTTTGGTAAACAAGTACAAAAGAAAACAACTTTCATTTTAGTAGTGCTCACTTTTTGAAGTGTTGAACAAATTGGAGCAAAATGCTCAGACAGCCACATATTGTACACACAAACACACACACAAACCCATTCTTATGACATTTTCATTATAAAGCTGTTCACCATACCAGAGAAACAGTTATACTTTTGGTGCTCTATATACTTATGTCTCTGTGAATGTGTGTGTACATGTCTTTATATTATTGGGCGGAAGAAATTTTTGTTTCACTGATCACTTAAAGACATGCAGGATACATCTCAAACTCATTTCAAACTGTTTACATAAAGCAGCAGAGACATTCTTTTTTTTTGCTCACAGCTCACTTGTTTCTCATGTTTTATCAGTAAACATATAAGTTCACCTGAAAGGATATATCACACATTTAGTGTTATTAAGGAAAAACGTGTGTGTGTGTGTGTGTGTGTGTGTGTGTGTGCGTGTGTGTGTGTGTGTGTGTGTGTGTGTGTGTGTGTGTGTGTG
>JAUYWH010000016.1:4875877-4890224 GCA_034779795.1 Ctenopoma multispine
GTGTGTGTGTGTGTGTGTGTGTGTGTGTGTGTGTGTGTGTGTGTGTGTGTGTGTGTGTGTGTGTGTCTACACTATGTGCATAAGGGTGAAGTGACTGCAGGTTGCAGCTGATCTATTGGTATCCAGGTTGGAGGGTTTATTGTTCTCTTGTGCTTCTTTAATCTAGTGTTAAGTTAAGTTAACACTAACTTAACTTAACATTGTTAAGTATAAATTAACTTAACACTGTTAAGTTAAGTTAAGTTAACACAACATTCTTTAGTGTTAATACTACCATACGTTTATATGACACCCATACGCACATATGCAACAGTCAGATTTCAGAGGTACCATATCCATTCCTCTTTCACCTCTGCTTGAATGCTGCAGTGCCTTGGCTTCCGAGTCTAATCGATGATATGACAAATTGACAAAAATGGCTGTGATAAGGATGAATAGCTATGGATCCTCTTTTCTGTCCTCCTCACAAGTGAACTGAAAGCGCATATTAAGGTTATATAGAGTTCTCTAACACTGTAACCCTGCCACTATACTGAGTTGAAAGACAAAGTTACTTAGGGGCGTCCAGCTGCCATAAAACAGGTGTTGTTCATTCCTCTTGTCTTTGTTGGTTTCCTTCTTTGTGTTCCTAATTTTTCAAATCCAAAAAAAAAAAAAAGAACACTGCCACTTCTGGATCAGGCAGCCACAGATGCTCACAAACATTTCCAGTAAGGTATAATAATTCAGTTAGAGTGCTAGCTGTGGTTTTTCCCACACACATCTATCCGGCTGTCTGTCTTCCCCATTATGATTGCAGGCATCTCCGCTGCTGCAAACCAATTTGTCCTGTCCTCTGGCTTCTCTGTTCTCTCTCTCTTTCTCTCTCCCCTTCTCTCTTGATTTAATTTCTTCATATCTGTCCATCACTCTGTCTCTTCTGCACAGTATTTGCCTGTCTCACCTGCTTACATACAAGCTGTCAGAGAAGTGAAGTGTTGTGCTGTGCTGACACTTCACTCCTGAAGCACGTAATGCTGATTCAGTCCCGAGGGAAACATTCATAAAATGTTCATAAGTTTGATAGATGGCGTAAGAGATAGGATGTGTAAGTGTGTCATCAGCATAAAGGCTATTAAAACATGACATATGGGAAAATCCAGGAGAATTGTATGTAACGTAATTATTGCATTGCTAGCAAACAATGAATCAGTGCAATTCTTTCACACTAATGCTCATTTAAAAACCATATAAGCTGCATTTGAAGTCAAGGTTGGTCACCTTCAGCGACATTGTCTTTTCATCATAGCTTGTCTGACACCAGTTATTGAGCTATAGCCATTACTCTCTGTATAAAAATAAATTTTCTGTAGATCTGTGGTATGATCATGAACATTCCCACAGTGAACGGAACTGCGAGCACTGCATTTAAGTACTGCACAAAATCCACAAGAAAAGCCAAGCTGTGCTGGATATGAAGCAGCGCTGAGGTTATGATAGGGGATCTCCACTTCAGACATTCCCAGGCCTCACTCCAACATTTGGTGAGTTGAGAACATCCTCAGACAGCTGGATCACGTAACACTACATCCTTGTTTTTTTTATGGGTCAGAATTAAAGTTGAAAGTATTGAACCCTCTGATTGTCAGATGAAGTTCAGCACCTGAACTGAGGCCACCGCTGACTCAGCCAAACCCGCACATGCACAACAGCTACCCCTGCAGATCATCCATCGGAGCCTGAGCGTCCCCTGAAAGTCAATTATTAAACTCCCATTTCCATCTTCTCCGCCCACATGGAAAGGAGATTTGTGTTGGAGGTTAGGCAGTCGTTTGAGACCAAATGATTCTGCAGGACGGACAATGAAGACATAAGGCAGGAGGAAGAGGAGGAGGAGGAGGAGGAGCATGTTTGGGGAGAGAGCAGCCCGCAGAGAAGGTGAGGGCAGGATCAGATCGAGGAAGTGTTGCAGTGGAGAGAGACAGAGGCAGTTATGGTGTGACAGTGCACACTTAAGGCAGCCTGACAGGAGAAATCATCCACGCTGTCAGTCTGGGGGAGTCAGCTAAGGGTAGGGGGAATGAAGGAAATGTAAAAGGTGTGCATGAGTGTGTGCCTGTGTGTAGTTGGGGTTGAAGTGTGATGACTGCATGAAAGGGAATAGCCTGAGGATGTCGATAGAGACCAAGATTGTTTGTCTTTTCATTTAATTGTTTTCTTATTTATTCATCATTTTTCTTAAACATCTGTCATTGGCATCAAATCATTTTTTCTATTTGCTGACTTATTTGGGCCATGATGTAGCTGCTCTTCCAAACTGGATGAGCCTGCCACAACATCAGGTGTCTAATATTTTCTTCATATCCAACACAGCTTGATTAACGCTTTCACTTTTGAAGGTATAATATGGACAGGAGGTGATCCATATGAAGTCTTAGCTGTGACTAAAGTGGCTCCAGTAACCAGTCTTCTTTTAAGGGACATTTACAGGACTCTACAAGTCTTTTCTTATGCATATTGTTAGGATTCTGTGATAAAATGTTTGCCAGTTACTTATTCTAGTGAATAATGTTCAGGGTTTATGGGAAATTATGATGCCCAGCACTGTTGCCCTCTCATGGTCTATCAGTCATTAGTTTTATTTTTTTAATTTGCTGTATTTTAATGTTTTTCTTTTGTTATTTTGTGTGGCAATCTATTTGTTCCTGAGAGACAACACTCGATTGTCGCGCTCTCTGTCTCTGTTCAATTCAGGTCAATTTATTCTGAGCTTCACAAACATTACATTTTGATTAAAAATATTTAATCAACAACTAGTTACATAGAATACATGTAAATTAAGTGAACCCAGTGATACAAATCATGAAATGGAAAAATAATTAAAATGGAAATAAAGCCAGACAGACAGGCAGATAGACATTAAGATACCGGCTTATTCCTCAATCCAAAACCAAACGCAGAGAATCAGCGAGAAAAGACAGAATCCGACTTACCGATATATGGGTTCAGAGAGAGGCGGGTCAGAAGGGGACCTGACCTGGGGGATCAGGGGAAACCAAGAAGCAAACCATCAACCCTGAGGTTTGTAGACAACAGGGCTACCATGACAACCTCACGTAAGCAAATTACTACACACAGGGATTAAATGACTTGATTTTACTTTGGCAGCAGTGAACTTCCATAATGCAATAAATGACAGTATGTGAAAAGAAAGCTTACTCTGCTTTCACCTAACCTCCGTCTCCACTCTGCTTGTCTTTCAAATCTTTTGCCTGGAAGAAGCCAAGAGGAGGACTGAGATGAATGACATGAGACATTATACAAGCTAACTGTGAACATGGAGAGGCATTCTAAAAAGACAGCTCTAATTCAATATTAAACTAATCCATCTGGGCCACATCACTGAATGCAGATGGCTATCAGGACCAGAAACAACCTTGATCCCAAAGACAGATGAACACTGACTCTCATTACTCAGTCTCCATTTCCCTCTTGCTATGTCTCTTTGACTTTACTCTGACACTTGGGATGTGTCTGGCCTTCCGATTGGCTCAGTTTGTTTTTACTGTCTTCATTGGTTCATTCTCATTCTCCGTGCCGCTTCCTTCTTCTCAGCGGCTATAATAATCTGCATTACATAAAAAACTATTAGTATTTCCAATTTCATAGAACAATGATTTAGACTTGTACAGAAACCAGGCTAATTTTCTCACTTGTGACACATAATTAGGTGTCACTGCTTAAATGAAAATGATCTCAAACATTCCTCTTTCACCTTTCAAAATCCTCATGTTCCAAAGGCTACATAGATCAATAGTACAGAGGGGAGTCCAGTGTTGACGCAGTGCAAATGGAATTGAATTCAGTGTAGCTGCAGTATTGACTCTACAAGGCAAATCAGAGTAATACACTGGAGCACAAGACGGTGTCCCAACTTTATGATGTCCTATACACGCAGGTATTTCAGCCAGGGGTTAAAAACAGTTCTGGCTAAACAAATATGGCACTTTTTCACCAAAGTTTTAGATTTTTCATTCTCATGCCATTTGGTTTATTTTTCTATCCAAACATATGTGTGAGTTTATGTCTACCTATTTTCATCAACCACCTCTGGATCGTGTTGCATCCCCTCTTTTCGTTTCCAGTGTCCTTTTCTGTCCTCTTGTTTTTATCCCTCCTCTTGTTGTCACACACTCCCCCCTCTCCTTTTTCCTCTCTCTTCCTGTATCGCTCCCTCCCTCTGCCTCTGTGATCAGAGCTGCGACTGAGCAGTGTTTACAGGGTCTTCCCAGGGGCCTGCCAGTGTGGCACATTCACTTTGCAGCTACTCACCTGGCATTACCCTCGATCCTTTGGTCCAATTACAGAGGAAGAAACAGAAAACATTCCCCCACACCATCTCAACCTCTCCCACCCCTGCTGTGCTCCCCTAGTGATGGCAGACTGGTAGGAGGACGTCTTATCTTTCTGCTCAAATGGAGCCTCTACACTCTGGGCATCTTAGTTGCACTGCAGAGCTTGGTTTGCCCAGACTGTAACATGATCATTTGACACTCACTAAAAGCACTGACCTGCTGCGCACAGAGAGATAAACTGCCAAAGCTGTGGCTGCAACCACTCGCGTACACTTAAAGTTATTCAACAGATCGTATGGATGCAGTTCGTATTGCTATTTTGTGCTCTGATTTTGAGAATTAAATATGTATTTTGAGACAGAGATGTCAGCACAGATGTCTTTTTGAAAATGAAGAACTGTGGAATGCCTCCTCAGAGATCCAAACACCAAACTCGAGTGTTACAGCAGGGTAAAGTTTTTTTGACATGTCTATTTGTGTGAGCGTCAGATGAGCTGATTGGCACTGGAACTGACTGATTGCTCTTGAGGGAAGGTAGTAATTTCTCTGTCATATTGTGACTGATTATAGCTCTGAAATATGTCACTGTTCCAACTCCATCAGAAGTTTTTGACAGGAAGCTTTGATGTGTGTTCACACAGGCAGGCAGGCAGACAGATAGCTATCTAGCACCCACTCCATGGGAAGTAACACAGCTGCTTTTGACTGTGTTCGCCACAGTATGTTCCAAACTGCCATGAAATACTGTGTTCCTGAAAAGATGACACTGCCGTTCTCCTGTTATCACAGCTTGTCTGCTTGAAACTGTCAGAGCATTTTATGAAAACATGTGTAGCTGTGGTAATTGAAGACCGGACAGACTGCTGGAGAGAATCCCTCTGTACATACATGACACATAGATAAATAATCAAAATAATTTACAGAAATACGCAAACCTTACACAAAAAGGTGTGTAGCTGCTACATGCTCAAGTAGTTGCATATTTACTGGGACGTTTTCCTGTCTTACACAGGGGAAAAAAAATTAAATGTCTGCGGAGATCAAACTACCTCTACAGTTTTTGCCTGGAGGCTGCCAGAGCAGCATAACAGCAGACATTTTATGGTGAAGCACTTTATAAGCCAATGTTCCACCGGGGACGTGTAACATGAAAACTGAGTCACATCCTTTGCTTGTGGGCACAATATTTAGCAAGTCATTTTTTTCTGATGCTACACTAATAAATTCAGTTTATAGAAACTGGAGCCGACATTGCAGGTGTATTAAATATAGATTCACCAGTGAGAACAGGAACATTGTATTTTATCAGAATTCTGCAGCTTGTCAGTTCACTGTCTGGTAGATAAAATATTTTGATCTTATAGCATAATAATGTAATACTGCAGTTCTTTTAAAGCCATTACTTTTGACTCAATTAGGTCAGTTTTTTCAATGGTCTCCACTGGGATAGGCTGTGTTAATGACCATGGGTATTCACTCATTTTCGGGGGCCAGGCTGGAAGAAATTGATTCCCATCATCACTGAATTTGAATAAGGAGCTAAGGGTCACAGTGTAGCGTGGCTATTATCATACTGCTCATTATCACTAACATGGTTCATTCAGTTCAGGTTTTTGGCCTTGGCAGGAAGAGAGAGGAGAAGTGGAGTACTAAGAAAGCATCATGTTTTAGCATTGGGAAGGAGGTGGGAGTTGGTGATGGTGACAAAGATAACTGGGAATGCTGGAAATATATTTTAATGTATTATGTGCAGAGATAGTTTCAACCCTGTTCAATATTTACTGTAACTCTTTCCCTTGTTAACATAGATTTCTTTAAAGAAGTGAGAGACGGCCTTCCCACGGCACTCCACAGTAAACCGTGATGTGTGGCACAAGAAAATCTACGCTTCCAGTGAAGGAGGAGATCGTGTGGAGGGGTCGCCAGGGTCAGATTTCTCCAAGGCGTGCGACTCCTTTCCATTTGTGCGTCTAACACCAACCCTTGTGGGGTATAGCATCAATACTCTTTTATGTCGGGAGACAGCGATCAATGGATGTCTTTTTCCCCGAACGGAAGCACTCCATATTCAGCGGTTGATTTCACGGCTGGATATCTGACACACCACTTAATGGATATGCGTGTGTGTGTGTCTGTGTGTAAACTACGTCTGTATGTATATGAGTGCGTGGTTCACTGTACAGTTGTAACATTGTAATTAAAGGTGATTAATCAAACATACAGTAGGTCTATTGAACTCAACAAGGGCAGACAGGTTTTTTTCACACTTAAATTAGTGTGATTAAGGTAATGAAATACCTATATATAATTATATATAATATATATACTATATATTATAGTATAATATATAGTATAATATATATACTATATATTATATATATAATATTATAGCTTATAAGCTTATATTCACCTTTAAGCACACGCCCTTCATCTTCCATACATACCGCAGTGGGAAAAACTCCAAACATGCATGAACACCCCCATCTCATAATGAAATATGCAAATATGGAGTTAAATTTGACACTCAAAACTGATTGAGTGAACGAGTTTTTGTAAAGAGATTAAACTAAATCCAGCAGATTTTTGAGGCATAATAAAAGTGAATGCATGATATGTGTGAATTGATTATTGCTTTCTTGTGCTTGCCTGCAAGGGTAAATAATCAAAGATTCTGTTTCTCCTTAACACCCACTGCTTTTCTTGTCGTATTGAGAGATCAGCTAGAAATAGGTTGGAATCCATCCCCAGTTAGCATCTCAGCTGGAAACCATAAGCCTGTTTCTCACCTGCAACATGGCCCAAATGTTCACTCTGTTTTTCTCCTTGCAAGACACTGTGGGAACTTAAATTATCAAGAAACAGTGAATTATCTTGGAGTCTTCCATCATGGCCTGGTGGGAAGAATATTTCCATGTAACACATGAAAAAGATTGTGTCACGTTTTTGTATGGTAGACAACCATACATGATCTATACATACGGTATGTGAACCTTCCCAAGATAATTGGCTCTGGCGAGGTTGCATGCTGCATACTGCGCTGAAAGGCTGTGGTTTTCAAAGAGTTGGTTTCCAAAAATACACAGTTTCTCTCTGGTTCAACATTTCAAAATAACATTTCCACAAAGCAAAGCTTGTTTTGTAGGAAACAGCACCGGATAACTCAGTATAACTAACCTTTTTTTAGATTACTGTGTGGTGAAGTGTCTGACACTAATGTGCAAGGTCTTAAGCTTTAACACACACTGCAACAGAAAGTGGCAGATACTCGAGTACTAAAATAACTTTTTATTCTTATATAGTACATTTACTTTTTTTTGCAGTAAAATAGATAGATCAGCAATTAAGCTAGAAAACAGTGACTCAGGTGCAGGAGGAAAATGTCATGGAACAGGTTGTGGTGAGGAGACTCAGTCTCAACTCTAGAAATAGCAAAGCAGATCTTGCTGAGACTGGCATCCATTAACATAAATAAAACATACATAATGTTTCTTTTACAGGCTGTAATTGCTGTAAATCAGACATCATTCATTTAAGATGAATCCCGGGTGGAACACAGTGGCTACAAGAATGTAGTTGTGTGCTGCTGAAAGCTCATAAAGGCAGAATTGCAAAGCTAATAAACATCCTTGGATTACGTTTCCTCCTTATGCCTTGCAGTTCTACTTCTGATCACTACTGTTCTGTAAAACAAAGTATAGGAGGCTTGCAGGTGGTATAGCCTTAAAATGGTAGTTATCTCAAATGAAGTTTTATCAGATGTTTACAGTTCCTCACTGCAACGGTGAGCCTTCTTGATTTGTCCACAGATAGCCACAAAGTTTTGAAAAGGGAATTTGAGCAACAGTATCCAACCAGTTTAGATTTAAACCTTGAAAAATGAATGTTGTCGTCTTACGTTTCCAGCATTCAGAGATTTGTACCGCTGGGCCAGGCAGCTTAATAATGTGTTACCTTCGCTGTTACAAATGGTAGAAAATAAATTGTTTCTCAACCTTTGAAAAAAAGGGAACATGTAAGTTAAGCCAACGGTGGCTGATGGCACACAGATCAGTATTACTCACCAGAGCAGACCTCCACAGCTGAGGGAGCGATTCGGCCCCAGCGCTGTCTGTCAGCCCTGTGATATACACTCAGAGAGAGAGGTTGCAGGGATAGGAGGGGAGGTAGGATTTGATGGGTACATGCTGCTCTAACAACGAATGGCCGCTGGGCTTGTGTGTGTGTGTGTGTGTGTGTGTGTGTGTGTGTGTGTGTGTGTGTGTGTGTGTGTGTGTGTGTGTTTGTGTGTGTGTGAGAGAGAGCAACAGAGAGACTGTGTAGCCTTTGAGGGACTGACTTTTATTTGTGGCACGATGTCACATTTCCAAGCCTCACACCAGCAGCTCTTTGTGTGCGCCCAAGGTTTTGTAGCCCATGTTTCTCTAAAATGCAAATGGACCTTTCTGTTTTTAGCTCAATAAAGAGAGGACTCTAAATAGGGTGGAGGCATCGTTTGTTTGTCATCACACAGTGACATTTCTGCTCATTTCTATGCCTGCAGCAAGGTAGCAATTTAAATGTTAACATGGAACAGATAGCACTGGCAGGAGACAAAACTAGACATGGCATCTTAGAAAGACCTATTCCTCCTTGTGGGTTTCATATACAGAAAATATTGAGACTCATTCACCTTTCACACTATTTATTGTGTTGTATATTAAATTGTCAATAGACAATACTGTCATGTGTGCTGATCAGTCTACAATCAAAGTGACAACGTGTCCAGTCCAACTGTTGTGCTAAAACTCCTGTCATCCTGTCCATTTTTGGACCTCCTATCCATTTCAGATTTATCATTTTGCTCCTTTTATCTTGATTAACTGGTGTTTATGTCTTTCTTTACTTATCATCTGCTTACTTTGCCTCATGTCATTCCTCTTTTATTGCACTTATCTGCAGCTGGATCCTTTTGAATGAAAGAAACTGTGTGAACTTTTACAAGGTGTCTCAGAGTCAGGAAATTCTATATAGATATCCATGATAAAATTATGGCTAGGCAATTTCTAAAGCTTTGAGTGTCTTCGAGAACACGGTGCCCTTAATAATTGCCTACCTTTTACACAGGACAGAGAAGCAGCATGAAGGTCTTTGTTGACGCTTCTTTATGCCGCCACAAAAAAGTAGTGACAAAGGCACAACTGTATATAGTGTAAATAGAAATGCAGGTTCAGAGGATGGTGAAACCAGCCACGAGGGTTCTTTCTCCTGGGAAAGACTTTGACGGACGTTGGTGGAGAAACACAAAAGCGTTGTGCAGTGTGTACAACATGTCAATCATAGTGATCACGTTTGGATTTCAGACAAAACACTGTGCTGGTCGAGAAGAGGGGAACACTCACAGAGGGCCATCCAGCCTGTTGGATACAGTAAGTGCAGCTTGTCAACAAGCCACTCTCCCGGCACTGGCGAGGGAAAAGCCGCACAATGATTTTGTTCTATGGATGAAGTGGATCAAGTTAGTCTGGATCTTCACCTCAGACCTGTTTGCCTTGGGAGAACCTACCAGGAGCATGTAGCTCCAATCAGCATAGCGCCGAGGATCACTAGACTGCGTGAGCGCTACCCTAACCCTAAGGCAGAATTTATTCCCAGTTCTTCTTGACTGTATGTTGTGGTGTCCTTGGACAAAACACTGAAACCCCATAACAGTGCCATCTTTTATGTGCAGTTCTCTAACTATCATTTTTTCTTGGGGACTAATAAAGAATGTTATTATTATTATTTTGTGTGGATACTAAATTATGGCTATGAGTTGCTCTTTAGTAAATGTTTTTAACAGAAAAATAGCTCAGATAAATATGGGGATAATTTAATTTAAACTTTATTTTACTGAGGACATAAACACAGATTTTTTACTGAATATATCCTAAACATATGATATATACAAAACAAAATCTGTGTTTTATTCTCAGGTTTTCTCTTATGCATTACAAAATATGCTGCTATATCTCACCTTTCAGATGAAGTGTTAAACCAGTGTGATTCACAACAGGGTCTGTGATAATATGGTATTATTTGTCATTTGAAATTGTTACCAATGATTTCATAAAATGTCTAATGAAAAACAAAAGCCACAGGAAACATGACGGTACATATAGTAGCACCTTTTATCAAACTATTTTCATCCCCATTTCCAGGATATCATCACAAGCAGAATCAAAGGCTGCTTGTTTTGATAGTAACGCGGTGTCTACATAGAAGGTGTAGCGTGAGCAGCACATCAGCAGAGCAGCAGCCGTTGTTTCTTAACGCCAGTTGTGTAAGTGTTCAGAATGGAGGTCACCAATGTGAAGAGCTCAACACACAGTCGCTGTGGTTACGTGGGTACTTCACATATTGACTAGTCCTGTCTTCAGTAAAGCTGCAGGGTCCTGAAGGGGCCGGTTCCAGAAAGACGCAAAAAGATATTATAGTTTCTGAAACTACTAAGTAATAATTTACTCCCCAGCACTGTTAAATAAAAAATATCTATTCCAGGCCATATTCCCAAATAAGTGCTCCACTGTATGGAGTGACAGAGTTATGTTACAGCAGAAGCAGAGGAACTGAAAAAAAAGAAGTGAGATGAATTGGTTACAAAACAGTGAAAACAGTTGTGAGTTTATCCCCAATAAGCTCAAACATTCATTTAGCTGGTGCTGCTGTAGGCCAAGTAAAAATAGCTGTGTTACAGTTTAATTTAGAAGACAAAACTGCATTTGTTCCTGTTGTGTGACATTTTCCAATCTTCGTGAGGCACAGTGAAATTACAACAAATTAAAGTCACTCTGCCATTTTAAACTGCTATTTAAGTCACTGAAACATTTTTAATTTGCTTTCTGTTCTGTAGATTCTGTGCAGTGCCTCTGCATTTAAATTACCAAATGATTGAAATTGAAAAGTGAAAATCTCAGATATGTATGTATGTATTAAAGTGATAATCCACTTTTCACCTTGTCACCTGGTAATAGAAGAGGGATGTCAAAAGCAGCTTCAAATTATCTTCTAGAGACATTTAAAGTGGCCCTGATGTAACCATACTAATTTCTACCATGCTGTTCAGATGCCAAATCAGAGACCTCATAATAAAACATTAACTTTAACAACACCACAGCAAGCAGCTAAGAGCTTCTGTGCTACACCAGTTGGTACATTAATAGCCGTGAATCAAGTGGAGCAGTGTCGGTCCAAACAGAGCATCACTTTAATGGGATCCTAGGGGCCTACATATCAAGGCTGGAGTTCAAGCAGGGAAACACCCATTTCTCTAGGAAATAATGAAGTCATGTCGTGTATAATGAGGCAGCTGATGTGGGGAAGAGGACGGCAAGACGTGAGGAATTTCAGACTCCGCTCTGTATCAATTTGTCGAAACAGGTCTTGGATCACAAATTCTTTCCCCGTGTTTTGTCGCTCCTGCTCCGCTCCTCCTCCTCGTCGTCCTACTGTCTTTAACAGGTTGTAATTTTGTTGTGTCATCAGTACCAGCAGGGTGTGACAACCCGCTGCTTTTAATCATTCTCAATCAGGAGGGACTGTCTCTCTCTCTCTCACTTTCTTTCTTTCCATCTATTTCACAGTCTCTCTGCCCCGTCTCTCTACAGGAGACAGACAAAATGGAGAAGAATGAAACATGTGCGTAACCTTTTCAAGGACAGCAGTGAGGATGGGCTGTCCGGCTAGAAAGCACTTTAGGAAAGGAAAATCACTGGTGCGGTTAATACAGAAGAGAAAAGAGGGAAAATAGATGAGGGGGCCTGAAAGCCGACTATGATGACTTCTATATATAGCCACTGCAGCGCGTGGTGAAGGCCTGCACCGCTAAGACGGCATGCTCTTTCAGCTAAAGGGATTTCACAGAGAATAAATGTGTGTGTCAGGGACTATGTGTGCACGCATGTATTTGCATGTGGGCATGTGTTTATTAGGACCAGAGATTACACTGAGCACTGCTGCCGACAAGAGGAGAGGATGAGAGGAGGAGGAGAGAGCTGTGTAGCTGCAGGAGCTGTGGCGTCCTTAATTACAAAGCAAACAACCACAGGCCTTCTCCCTTACAGGATAAATGCATATGTATTTCTCTGAAGGGCTATTATTACAAAACTTTTCTACTCAGCAATTTCTAATAATTAAATGTTACAAAGACCCATTTTTCTTGCCAGGATTGTATGGATTTTTTTTTTTAGATTGTGTATTGTTCAGCACATAACACATGTTTTATCCTTCCAGGACAAGTTTGTTAAAAGAAACCAGGCTGCAAATTAATCACAAAACAACTGTTAAGGTGGGAGACCTCCAGACTGTATTGAATGTGGTTTTTAAGTCTTTAGTACAGACTTTTAGTATTACACTACTACCTTGTTGTAGTACTAAAAGAAATACTACAATGTAGTACTCAGATCATTTACTAAGTTTTACTTAGGAAAGTAAATACCACATTACAGAAATGCTCTACAGGTAAAAGTGTTACTTAAAAAATACAATAAAATACAAAAGTATTAAAAATGATTGAAGTAAAACTTAAAGTACTATTCATGCAGAATGGCCTATTACATATAAATAAAGATGATATTATTGGATTGTAATTATTGATGCATTATCAGTTTATCAGTTTAAGGTTGCAGTTGGTAATGATGGAGCTTATTTTAAAATATTGTACACTAATTTGATTAATAATTCAATTACACAAGTATAGTACAATAAATACATTACTCCAATTATTGAATTACTTTACTTATAGAGTAGAAAAATCTAAAATATGTTGTTTTCTTACTGGAGTACTTGCACTAAATTAATTTTAGAGCATGAGCTTAGTACTTAAACTCAAGTAAAGAAGTGGTTCTGAACTGGTATTGTATATTTTTAATACTTAATACTGTATTGAGTTTGTGTACTTCAGTCACTTTCTGTAGCTTAGTGGCAACAACTGTTATTAATAAATTATTTTATTAAGTAATCGATGAGAAACAAGTTGCACAGATCCAAATTCAGGTCCACATTAGAGTTTTTCTTAGATGCTAATGAATTTAATGTTTACTATTTAATTGTTGTTGCTATCAGACTTTCTTATATGTTTCATTGACTTTCTGTCAAGCAACGACTCAAGATGTCAATAATTCAGACAGTATACTTATATATATATTTTATTTTATTATTTTTTACAGTACAATACTGATGTGTGAAGCTTTGAGATGAGTTTCAAATTAATACCAGCATATGGGACACTGTGTGAGCCCATGGTAACACTGACTGGGCATTTTATTTCTGCTTTCCTGCTTCACTGATTTCTGTTTTCCCAAAAATAATGTTCTCTGTTTGTTGCACTCTGCGTGGTTACACTGCAGCCACTTTATGTCAGTCACACCCATTGAATGACGTAGAATAGAGTAGTTTCTAAGAATGAAAGCAACACACAGTCTGTACCATGGTCTATTAAAGGCTTGACAATATAAAAACCTTACAAATATACTTTAATAACATCACAAATATATGTAGTGACTTTAAGCCAATTAAAACCTTTAAAATGTGACATAAATGCCACATTTTATTTCTCATTTAATTTACTTATGGTTACAAAATGCCAACTTGTCCAGTACTATGTGAACAGGCTAAAGCAGGGTAGCTAACCCTGTTTTCTTTTGTCAGTTTTCCAACTATCTCTGCTCTTAAGGCTTTTGATTGGCTAAAAACACCTGATTTAGGTATTAAGCAGTGATCTTTTTGAAAACAAGCAGGACAGTGGCCCTCAGGGACCACCACTGGGCTAATACACAAAGTTAAAGTTAAGAAACCCGAAATTATACAGTACATACAACAAAAACAATTGTGCAAAACTCTACAATGATGTTGAAAAAGACGCAAAAAAAATATCAGCAGAAACCAGAATTATCCTTTAACCAATATGTGTCCAGTATTTTCAATATGTCTGTGAAGATTCTCAGTCATCCAGGTAAAGTAGTCTGAGGATTGAGTCATGGCAACTGGACTTCTTTCTT
>JAUYWH010000016.1:4890324-4950413 GCA_034779795.1 Ctenopoma multispine
AAGTTCTGTGGATGCAGAACGAAACGTCTCTACTTGGAAGAAAGAAGTCCAGTTGCCATGACTCAATCCTCAGAGTATTTTCAATAGTAACCACCAAATAACCACAATAAAGCCAGTTTAGACCCTTGCCTGTTTCAACACATGTGTGAGTGTGTGTGTAAATGCAATGATTCTGTGGTTAACCACAATACCCACAGTTACTGTAACAGCAGTACTGCAGCCCTGAACTTCATCCAGTAACACAGCTTTTTACCAAGCAAAAGATGAAGTGAACAAGTGTTTTTGCATGAAATTAACAACTTAATTGAATTTCCACCATGGTGAAACAGGGCTGCTGTTATTTACAATGCAACCACAACAGGATATATAATTAGCATATGCTTGCCAATGGGCACGGATTTCTGGGAGCTCGGGTACTTCAGTGCCGGGCAGCTTATACTCAAACGTGTCTCAAACGTCTCCATTAGCTCCCATAGAGACTGCAAGAAGTGGTGGAGGTAAATAAAAGACTCCTGATTGTGAAATAATGAGTACGCCAGTTGCTGCCTGGGAGTTGGCTGCTGCTGTCAGCAGGTTTTGAATCACTGTGAAAAGCAGTGGAACGGCAGAATAATGGGAGCTATTAAAATTCCTATGAAGATTGCCAACATGCCCACCTACCAAACATGTCGAATCAAGGAGATTGGCAGATAGCAGAGGCATCCGCTGGACACGCTAGTTCATTATGCTTAGAGATGATATGATTAAAGCATTAACACAGTTATACACTCGAGGTGCCTAACCAGAGGTGAATGACAAGGACTTTAAGTGGAGACGGTGATTTCTCCTAATTCGAATATAAAAGTTGTCTTCACTGTAACTTCTTCACATTTTTATAGTTCAGAGAGACTTTTCACCACGACCTATTGTACAATGCATGAATAGTCAGAGGTTTGGAAGAGCATCAAAAGGCCATGTGATACTGGCCCCATCACCACAAGGATGCCCAGACCTGTTCAGAAAACATCTACATATCCTGCACTCTGAAAGGATTCAGCGGTGTATAAGAAGTGTATGACAAATCGATGTTGCACAGTATACTACCAAAGGAAACATTGCATTGGTAAAGAACTAACTACAAACATCTTGAGGGGATTCAGAACTTTTCTCAAGGACACCTCCCACACTCATCTGTTTACCAACACAAGGTCTCAACCCATATCTTGCAGTTAAAGGTTAGTCGTTGGGCCTATTATGCAAATATCTTGCAAATTCTATGTGTGGTAATGTCACTGTGTGTGTAAGATCTCTTACTTAGGTTAGAAAGTACTAGACTTTAGCTGATGATTTCTCATGGACATGAATGCTACTGTTTCTTTGGCTGAAGTTCTTGTTACTGTAGTAGCAGATGCTAAATCTGTGCCTTTCAATAAAAGGTTCTCTGGGAAAATAGAATATTAAAGCCACTGAAAGACTCTGAAAGAATAAATTTTCAATCAGGCTCTTACTATGAGTGATGGGGTACTACAAAAACGAACTTCTCTGTAAAAGCTACAAAGCGTTTGAGGTTTTTTTTTCTATTACTGTTTGGATTTTTACACTAGTGATGCTCAAAAGGTGACGTCACGTACATGGACCAGTTAGGGTTTGGATCAAAATGTGATTGGTTGTGGGGTTGCTTGCACTGTTAAATCTAATCAATCCACACTTGCACTATCCTAATGAATCAGTTGGGAGTTGAGAATAGGGATAGGAGATATATGGGATGGGTAAAAGAAAGCTGTTGTTGGTAATTTAGCACAACGATGAGGAGTAATTTTTGGTCATCATTCTGGTCATCATCAAATCACCCGTTTGGATTTCATATTTCAACAAAACTTTATGTACTTTATGTGATACCTTACAGTGAGGTTTGGGCTTGAGTAGGGATAAGGGAATGGATACAAGTGAAATAAAGTAAGTAAAAGTGAGTGTTTTGTGATGTATTTGCATACATCTATGTGCACAAAACAACAACAAAACAGTGCTTTCAGAACGTGTGTGTGTGTATGTGTGTGAGTGTCAGGTCATTTGCGCCAGACCAGAGTTAGTGAGAGCGATTAATGAGAGAGTTGGCAGAGTTAGCTGATCGCTGTAAGTCAGTGATCTGTGTGAGAGAGGATTAGGTTCCACACGTCTTGCACAACCTCCGTGGAGCCAGGAGCTCAGTCTCAGGGAAGCTCATTAGATTTAAATATGGCTGTCTAGAGAAAATTGTAGACAAGATGGATGTAAACGCCTCTCATGATGATGGTGCCATTCAGACGGTCAAGCATGAAAATGTGTGTGTTTTTGTGTGTGTGTGAATATGTGTGAGTGGAGTGCATATCTTTGTGTGTGCTGGTGTGCATTAAAATGAAATATGTATATGTGCTTTTCTTAATCACCGATTCACATTCAGATTTGATTATCTGCTGTCACAAGATGTTACTGAAAGAGATATGCAGCCATAAGGAAAACTAATCATGGCAAATCACTCTTTTCACATCGGTTATCATCCATTAAAGTAAATACTTATTTGCTGTGAAACTGTAAATGACCACAACATGTTTTTACTTTTAAGAAAGAACAATGGAAGAAGCTGCAATGAGGACTTACAGGTTTATATTAGTAGCATTTCAATACAGCTATTGCAGCACTGATAACAACTGCTAAAGTTGGATTTAGGTCTATATGCTATTATAAACTTTGGTCTCATGGTGACATCATTTAGTAGATGGTTATTCTGTCAAGACACTGCCAATTGCATCCTGGCCATTTCATGCTGTTTTTGTGTGGAGATACTGGAGAGCTCTGTGGGAAAACTTTAATATATTTGCTGACATCAACCCATGTAAGTATGGACTGCCAGCCACCACACTCCTAGACTCCTTTCATTCCCACTCCACCTCTTATGTTACATCCCTCCCCACTTCATTCAAGGGAACCAATCAAGACGGAGTGGGATAATGAATTACATAACAGCAACTTGTGTGTAATCATCTCCCTGTTTGTCTTCATGCCCCTGGCAAGAGGGACAATTAGAGAAGAGGGAGAAAGAGAGAACAAGATAGGAGAGAAAGATGGGGAAGAGGGTTTGAAAATAAAACGAAGGAACAAACTGCAAAAACTGAGAGAAAATAGGAAAATTAGGCATTTGACATTTAAAGGGTCTTTATTGAGTCATTTAAAGTTCATTTGGAATAGAAGAACATTTCTACTATGTGATCCACAGAGCATAGAGCTTTATACACCGGAGTACTAAATAACATGTTATCACTGTGTCTTTGCTTGTACATAAAGCTCCTAGAACATGAAGTTGTTGTCAAGGTTTTCGACACAGTCGAAAGGTCACAAACAGCTTCTATTTGCAGATAGTCATGTTTTGCTTAAGCTATGAGGAAACTGTTCCGTGGGAAAAGAAAACAGGAGAGCATTTTAATTAAAGAAAAAACACAGCTACTCTTCTAAAGAGGACGATAAGAGGTGCTAGTATCTGCACCAAAATGTAATAGTTAAGTTAAAAAATATAGAATAGAATAGACTTTATTGTCATTGTACATAGAGTACATGTTAGATAGTTGAATATATGGACAGATTGATATATGGACAGATTATTGGCTGCAGTGTGACTCGAAAGCACGGATGTCAATCTCACCAAAGTCATCTCTTGTAGCTAAAGCAGACTTTTATATAAGAGACATCAAATATAAGCAACTTCAGATGACTCCCTTGGAGTGAGGTGACTCTGCCACTCACTGTCTTTGCTGCCTGTGCTAACACTGACTGACTTGACAGTGGTCACACCAAGACTTTGTCCCAATTTTGGTTTTATTGAGAGGCTCAGGTCCTTGAAAACAAGATGCTTTCTCTGAACATAGTAATTTCAGATGGTGAGGCCAGGTAAGGTCATCTTCAATATATTTTCAGTGATGTACATCTGTGTGGAGAAGCCTTAAAGTCCTACCAGGAGTAAATAGATCACACAACACAGCCCCCGCCACGTCATGCTTGTTGCTGTGGGGGTGCTAGCACTTTATTAGCTACCTAGTAAATAAGTAGTCTAGGAAATTCTTTGACAGCTTCTTTGACTTTGTGAGATGTGGTGCAAGTGTAGACTGCACTTCCTGTCCCACTGCTTAAAGTCGTGTGTGGAAGAGTCACCCAACATGGTACGTAAGCTGAAAAAGGTCTGACAAGAGTATGCTTTGGAGTGTGAATTCCTATGTGGAATAAAAGCCTATCTGCTGCAAAGATGAAGATTACCGTCCTTGGCTATGAGTGGGACCTCACCAGAGGGATTTTACTGAATAGAGATAATGCAGACAACAAACAGAAGATCAGGTTCATTTCTTCGTTTGTCATCACCTACAATGTAATGTATGTTTTCCAACTTCCTTTCCCTCTTTCCCTTCTGTTAACCACAACAGAGGGCGTTTCCCTTTATTCTGTACTATATAAAAACAGCTTGTATGGAAGTTCTTCTTGTTGTTGGTTCTTCACTCTATGCTGCATGAATTAAAGAGAGTTTTACTCAGAGCTAGAACTCTTCACATATTATGCCTAAGCCAAGCCTTTAAGTGTTCAAAGACGGAAAAAACATCAATTCTTCCTTGCCAACATGCTTGTCATGCTCGGGTGGTGAAAAATAAACTAGTGTTGTAATTTTACATTCCAGGAGAAACTGGGAAACAGACTATTTCAAATGACAGTGAGTCACAACTGCCTTACACAAGTTCCATGTCCTGTGGAGAAGAAAAAAAATCAGGAAGATCCATAACTGATGCTGTTTGCCAAATTAAATGCTGCCAAGTTTTTCAGTACTAAAATCTACCCCATGCCCAGTGCTAGGCTTGGTGTCTTTCCAGGATCAGTGCTGAAGGAATCAGAAGCAGTGAATGTTTAGACAAAGGTCTGTGTCAAGGAACTTGGAATCACTAGCAGAATAAAATTTGCAGTTAGGCTTTACTCCCTGATGCATGCACCGCATTAATGAGCAGAAGGCAGCGAGTAGAGGGAAGAACTGTGGGAGCTACAGTGGCAAGCACTGTGTTGATTTTCCACCAGTATTTTGAAGTATTGTGACCTCAGAAATGCTGATCTCTACAATGCTCATGGGATTCAGGTATTGAAGGGATTCTTACTGTAAAGAAAAACAGTGGAAAGGTCCAACCATCTCTGAATTCATGGAAATATGCACCTGTGAAAGGAGGTGAGAGTAACAGGAAGAGGAATCTGAAGGATGAACTTGATTAGTGAAAGCATCATCAGGCAGAAAAATGGAAGCAAGACAAAGGAGAAGCAAGGAAATAAAATATGAAGATATGGAGCGGTGTTATAAAAGAATAAAGACAACATTGAGGTGTTCTTGGTAGGAAAAAATTGAGGAATATGTAGCAAAGGAAGCTGAAGAGAGATGGAGAAACAAGAAGGGCTGCATTAGTGACTTCAGACCACAGTCCGTGGAGTCGGGGCGGGTTCAATAAAGCCTGCATACTTTAGATCCCAGCAGAGGCTCGGGCTGCACAGAAAAGCTGGCTGGGTGATATCACACTTTAAGCTTCTGTAAAGGTGTCTGTGATATTGCGTTGGCTTGACCGCCTCTGACAGCAAATGCAAGAGAAAACATTCAGAATAGCAATTAGCTGCTTTATGTACAAGTTTTATGTAGTGTGAAATTGGGTTTTTCTAGGCGTTATTTCCCTTTACGTTCACCATAATTTACTGTCATACAGTACACACCAGGTGCCAGGCAGGAATATGCAGCAGAGACCGGTATAATATACTCAAGTGTATATCCTTTTTCTGCTTAGATTGACTGTGCTGGTTAGTAAGGGATGTGTGACAGAGCAAAAATGCCATCCAATTTCCTTTTTAGACATGAAAAGGCACCTCACTATCAAACATCTCTCTGAGCTTGTCAAAACAGATTGCTCTGACACAAGCAAGCAAGGGTATCCACCACTCCTCAGAGAGGTTTGGTAGAAGACAAAGAGACATAGAGACAGACAGCGCTCATAAAACCTCCATTTACAAACAAATTCGATACCCCATTGGACAGAATACTGACAAACTGACATATAACTTTATTGTATCTGTTGGTATTTCTCTTTTTCAGATGCAATAACCCCCATATAGTACACCCTGCCAGACAGCAGAGATAACACTGTGTTTCTGACATCCTTGGCCTTTTGTGATGGGTGTAAGTCAGTTAGATAAATTAGGTACACTCTCACATTCACACATAGACATACACAGGGAAACATCCTCTTACGCCTCATTCTGCTTATGTCATCAAATGTGGTGTTAAATTTGCGCTCGGAGCAACAATACTCTCTACCTGTCACCATGGCAGCTGCGTGGGGTGATTGCAATCGCACAATGAGCCAAGGCACACGGGAAATAAGCTTGGAAGAATGAGCTCTCCTGAGAAACAGGCAAGACAGAGGGAAGAGGGAGAAAGGGGGACGAAGACAAACAGAGTGAGAGAGAAGGGAGCTGAATAGAAACAATGAAAGAAGGAGAATCAGAGTAACCCTTTGTCTACAGTGACGTGAGTAAAGTATTTGCGTGTCTGGCACTCGGCAGAATTTGAATACCACTCCTGGAAGGACAAAAATACATGTATGAATAGCATGAATTATGGAACAACAAGCAGGCTAAATTAATAATGATACATCCCATTATGGATTTACATAATGCAGAGCATATGAGCAGGCAGTGGTGCAATATAACTAAGTACATTTGTTCACGTACTTCTACTGTGCTTGCTAACCTCTTATGGACTCTAGGTGAAACTAGAACTTCTTGAAGTAGGAAAAGCTCATTCAAAATCTCACTGACACTGACTCCCACTAATAATCAAGCCTCTGGATGGATATTGTTTTGCCTAATTCTAATGGCTTCATAGTGTTAAAGATCACTACGTTCCCAGCACCCAACAGTAGACAGACACAGCTAGTGACTAGCTGTTTAACACAGTTGAGTATAGGTCTAAATTAAAGATAAGATTGTTACTGTCTGTTATCGTAGGTCTACGTAAGCTTTTAAAAGCAAAACTTAATAAAAACTATTTTAACATTGGCGTTTTGGTAGTTTTACTTGCATAAAGCATCTGAAAACTTATACCACTGCAAGCTAAAAAACAAAACAAAAAAAAACATAAAGTAGAACTTCTTTAGGCCTGTTTTTTTTAAAGTATCCATAGTCCATAGGGAGTTTGTTCCACCAGTGTAAGGGAGGAGGCAGCAGAGTCCCCTATGGTGCAGCCTTCATCCTGGGGACTCACAGGTACTGGTTGTTGCTTGACCTGAGGATGCCAGTGGAGGATTGTGGGATAATAAGCTCTCTGAGTTATCGGAGGGGGATGCTTTTGTAGACTGTAAAGGCAGCAGAGAGGTTTTAAATTCAGTCCTGGAGGAGACAAACTCCCACCTGACCCAGTCTTTTACAATTCCATGATGTAACACTCCTACTTATGCCCTAAGCTTGAATTTCTCTCTTCTTCTCTCCCTCTTTTTTTTTTTTTATATCTCTATCCCACCCACTCTGTCTGCCTCGCCCGTACATTAGTCCTCTGTGGGAATAAACTCAATGAGTGAACCTGGCTATTTGAGTGAGTGTACTGTTCAGCTCGTTCCCCCTCCATATCTCTGCACATTTGCCTCATTGCATTTTAGATTCTCCCTCCCTTCTCCCTCCTTTACCCTCTGGGTGTAAAATTAACCTTTACCCCTTGTGCTGCTGTGAAACATGACAGCACGAGTCACCCCTTCACCCGTCCGAACCCCCCTCCCTGTCATTCTCCTCATTCCCACAAGCCTCACGAGTCCCTGCATCACCTATCAAAACTCTGCTCTCCACCTCTTCACCTTGCCTCTCTGTGTGTCTCCAACAGCTACCTCCAACTGCACGAGAGAGCCATATTTAGCATAAGCTGTGGAAAATGAAAATGCTCTGCTGGAGCCAAAGCTGTGTTTGTGGGTGAGGTTTCACACTGGGGCCCGGGGTGTGTGTTCTCACAACTACACTGCTCAAACCGACCAGATGCTCCACAGGGGGATGAAAGCGCAAGCGTAGCAGTTTCACAGCACCGCTATTACTTCACGCTTCACGAGAGGAGGATGAAGGAGGAGGAGGAGGAAGGAGAAGTAGTAACACATAGGGCCTGTAAAGAACATAACAACAGTTCTGTAAATTAGCGAAGCTCAAGTGCAGATAAACAGAAAATGCCACAAAATTTCAGAAGTAAGTTTGCTGCTCTTCTCTCTTACCTAGAGCAGTACCGGATCATGCCTGTCCATGACTGACTGTCAGACAGGTTCTGTCAGCCGCAGCACTTTCGAGAGAAATGCAAGCACAGTGGAAATATTATTGCCCCAGGCATCCTTTTCCTAGCCCTGCAGTAGACCCAGATTATCATTGCCCAACAAAAAACCATAATCTCCAGCACTGTGAACACTGTGGAGGAACACTGAGGCCAAAAAAATCAGCCAATTCCAGAGAGTTAATTAGGGTTTGGATGACTGGCTGCACCGGGTGTAGATGAGCAATGTGCTGCTCACCGATAAAGACGATTGGCTCTATTTATTGTTGTTTCCTCAGCCCTTTTCACCCCCCAAAAACGTGTTCTCAGGCTCAGTCGGGTAATGATTGCTGATTGTTTCATTAATCCGATTAGTCACCAAACAGTCTGTTATCTCAGTTTTGATACAGGACATTACAGAGAAGTGGTGCTGGTCATCTTGCCAAGGCAACAGTAATTATACATGTGTCGGACATGTGTATGCAAATAAATCTAGAAACAAAAATAAAATAGTTAATTAGAAGAATTAAACAATGGCAGTTCTTTATGTATAGACCAGTGTCTATATTGCAGAGGGGATGACACAGATATATACACACACAGATCCTTTACCTAAGTAAAAGTACTACAGTAATACGGTGTCTCAAATTGCAGATGTATTGGAAAAATACAGATGTATACTCAAAGATACAGTACCCAATACTACCTAGAGTATTGGTACTATACTGTAAATCAGAAGTGCTGCATGTCTTTTGATATATTTTGACACATCTTTAAAGTCATATTTCACCTTCTGGCTCGATAAAGTAAGACTGAAGTGAAGTGAAATGACATTGCTCTAGAATGGTGATTCATCCACCACATTGAACTCCAAGAGAGTACGTTTCCACTTAAATCCTTTATCACCTCCACTCTCATCTGTACAACATGTTAAAAGAGCAGTCGTTCAGCCTCTCTTCCTTTTATTTGTGTTTGAAAGAAACATGACTGTTGGATTACAGTTTGCAGCTGCCCTCGAGTCAGAGGTAAACGTCTGGAATATGAAATGCTATTCATACCAGAAATCAAGATAAAAGTCTGACATGTAATTTTAAATAAAAACTGCTGCGTCTGTGTAAAAACAAAACAAAACAAAACACAAGAACAAACTGTGTGAGTGCCCGGTCAACTACCCCGCATATCAAGCTTGTTCTTGACATTTAAATTCCCCCGTGGCTTAGAGTGGGTCTGCGGGTTTTTGTCATGGCAAGTGATGTTTCTATCGACTCTCCATTCATACTGCAACTGGCCCTGTGAGCTCTAATCAATGGACGTTAATGCCTCTATTATAATCCATGCTCTCAAATTAAGGTTGCATTGATCAACAGTTGCTGCAGTGTGGAGCCGTGTCAGGCACTGGAGGGATATTTTAGTTTTAGAGAGTAATACAGGATTCAACAACACGTGTGTGTGTTATTTTTTTTAAAACCCAATCTTTAATTTGTAGCCTTTTCCCCCAAGGTTTTTAAGTATGCATTGTTGCTATCGGTTTAGAAGCAGTGAGAAAATGCATCATGCGTGTCGATCAAAGGTGTGTTGGATTTTAAATACCGCTGAGCTTTGGGGCGCTCAGTGAAGAAATTGCCCCAGATGTTTTTCCAACAAAACAATATTGCATCAGTAAGCCTGTTTGAGCATCGGCATGCGTCTAGTTTTTCTTGTATATTCGGAGTGAAATACAAAATGTGGGTTTGAACATATTTCTTCTTGAACACTCGATATTTCTTAGCAACAGTTGCAATCACTAATCCCTAAAGCCTTTAAAAAGAGCAAGTTTATGCAGGTCGTTGTGAACCAAAGTAAATTAGAAGACTAATTTATAGTGGGTTGTTTGTATTATTTCTTTTTGGAGACATCTGCATTTTTACACATGAAACAACACACACAGTACTGTAAGTGGTCTATGACAAATCAATGCGATCAGTTAGGTTCTAAACAACCCTATGGAAATATAAAGCGATGAAGACATCTACCTGAAAGTCTCACGTATTTGACAGAACAATAGTTCCCGGGTGGTAATAGTCTTCATTATAACGCTAGTTGTGACTACATAAATACATAATCCTGTTCTTGTTTCTTACAGTGCTCTGTCAGTCAGTCTTGCTCATCAGTTTCCCTTCTCTCTATCTACTCCCTGCTCTTTTGTTCTTTCTCGCTTTCACTTGGAGGCCTGTAATTTATACAGCTGCTCAGCCTGCTCTCCATTTCCGAGGCTGACCAGGGCACACGCACCTAGACAATGAGAGCATTACATGATGGCGAATCAGAAAAACACAACGTCAGGGAGAGATGTCAGGAACACTTCTGGGAACATTTCACATTCAGGATAGAATTGTAGACTGGTGAAGAAGTCGCTGTGTCTGATAACACGGTGTAAAACCGACTGCTTTAACACAATGTGATGAATAAGATAATAAAGTATAATATAATGGAATAGTGTTACACTTACTACTCTCATTTTATCTTACTCAAGCATTTACATTAACATTATTTATTTAGTGTGTTTAATTTGATTAGTTTCCCTAACTGGTGAGACCCGATATTCATAATAGTAATGTGGTTACAAAAAAAACTAAATCAGACGGTTTCTAAAAATGTGTGCAGTTACCGTTTTTCAGTCCATCGCAAGTCAAAATGTTTCCAATTAACGGGGCCTGTTACCACATAGAGTCGCTAAGATAACACTATCTCTACACAGGAAGATGTAGGAAAGGAAATAAGCAAGCTACAGCCCCCGTGTTCTGTGTTATTAGACAGAGGACGCTCAGGTACAGTACTGAGGTCACTCATAATGTTTTTCATTTTACATGGCAGAATCTGTGTACTAATTTTGTAATTGAACTGAAACACCTTTATGTATTCACGATAGCAGGTGGCGCCTACAGCATAAAGCCAGACAGCTATGAATTCTTGCCGACTGTGGCGCAGTTGGTAGGGCAGTCGGTAAGTCATCTATGAACTCCCGAGTTGGTGGTTCGACTCCCAGTTGTCCTGATTCCTGGCCACATGTTGAAGTCACAGAACCCCTTATTGCCTAAAATGCAGTTTTCTGTCTACAAGAATTTCCCCAGGGGAATTAATAAAATATCAGTTATTATTATTATACTGTATATTAACTTTGTGTGTTATGACATTCAAACTTTTCTATATGGTTTCTCTGAGCTCTGATCCCTGTCATTACAAGCACACACTGAGACTGCCTCAGTAGAAATACCACATCCTCTGTTTGCATGAAACACACAGTGTTGCCTCACATAATAACTATGTATGATTATACGTGTAGAAAGTAAATAGTCAATAGTGAAAGTAATTGTTATTGGCCTAATCAGAAATGACTGACAAATCCCTTGTGTGTGGAGAGCTGTAGCAACAAGTGTCATCACTTGCTCCTTGTCCCCACTTGTCACTATAGAAAAGGCAGAATGTGAGAGGAAGATGGAAAAAGAAAGTTAAAAGAATGGAAACACAGTTTAAAATGAGCAGCTAGCAATCTAGAGAGGAAAAAAGCAATTTCAAACTGGACCAAGTACCTCAATATGAGATAATAACGGTAATACAAGGATTAGAGCTGTCGTTTTGAGGGGAATTTATATGCACTAAAGAGAAAATTCCTATAATTTTCAGTCTGTCCACCTACGTGTCATAGCTAGTGTAGTGTTACATAGCTAGCACATCAGAAACTTAGTGTAATGTATATAGAATTATCTTTCTATTTACTTTTCAGTAGCAGAACAAGCTGTAAACACAACATTTACAAGCCAAGTTCATAAAGTTAATACAACTAATGTGTTAGCAAACGGTTTCTGAAGACACAGTAACATTGGCATTCATACGTCACAGGATGGATGGTTATATATGAGAAGAAACACTATGTGCGTGAGTGGGTGCACATCCATTATTTGCACATGGAGAACAAAAGACGCAGTTATGACACTGACCCACAAACAGATAAAGACTGAGATAAAAAAAAGTTAAAAGGAGAAATACTTTAATCCTTTATCGGTTGAAATTAGTCTGAGCACAGAGATGGCAGGAAAGTTTCTAATTCTTTCTCCCTTAGGCCTTGAATCACCTGCCATCCACAAAGTCACTGTCCATCCCACAGGAAAACACTCATTACAGTTGCCATTACGTTTGACTGCCTCTCTCTCCGTAACCTTGAAACACTGTTCACTCATCCAAAAACACTTCAATCCAGCGGGAGAGCTGGGTCAATTGAGTCAATGTCGACCAGCTCCTTTCTCCCCAAGGCACCGCAATTGACAATTTTTTGTTGTTGTTGTTGTTTTAGTTTTTTAAAGAATGTAACAAGGACAAGCATAGGTATATCACATGGGAACATAAAGCAGTGGGTGTAACTGTGTGCATTGATCTAAAGCCAGCCAAGGGAATACAACATCATATAAAAGTGATGTCCAGAGAAAGATCCCACAGAGTCAGTGTCCTTGCTGATGCCCTTGTACTGTGTCATGTGCATAGCTAAAAGCAATAACTAAGAGAAGCTGGTGCTAATTTCTTAACCGCGTAGTGAGTGGACATGTAGAAGTAAATAAATATTGTATTCCTCATGCTTCATTCTTCCTTTGTAAGTTCACTCTGATCATTTCTTATTTGAAGTATACTTCAAATAACTAGTTATTTGTGAGGATTAGGGATCATTTGGGACATAAAACCTAGGCATTTTTGGAGGCATCACTGCAGCTTTTCTCCTCTCATAAACAATTTCATACTTAAAACAACCTTGTCTTTGAATAATTGAAACAACCCCTCTTGGCTACTGTCAAAATATGTGTACTCATTCAAAATGCATCACACATCATTTTTCTTCTTATATGTAGAAGCGAATTATGCGACTGCATTGCACTGAGTGTGACTTTCCATAGCGCTCTGCAGTGCTGACCCTAATAATACATCAAATCTACTTTTGTAATAGAAAGTATAGCAAAGAAGCATCTAGGGATGCAGATCACAGAGGAGGGAAACTGTGGCTAATTTCAAACCATGTATTTTTCTGTCACGCATGGCTAAATCATAGTTCAGGCTGGCGCAGTGCAATGCTTGCCCCGTGATCTTCTACAGCCCCCCCCCTCCCTCGCCTGGAAGTCGAGTGGGGAGGCCTTGCAAATTCACATTATGGTTTTGCTTTCATACGGCGCTAATTCAAAGAGTAGCGCGATAAAACCAAGGGGGAGACAGTAGTGGCAGTTCCATTTGGGTTTGCTACCCTTGACTGGCTCTGAGATGTAAATGACTATCCACCCCCACCATTCAATACTCTCCCTCTGTTCTTGCTCTATTTGTAATTTAATACCTCTGACAGAATAGACCAGTTTGCTGAAAGAAATCCAGTACATAAGAAGAATTCTCTTTATTTAGCTATAAAAACAAATACAATGTTGAAGGAGAGTTAAAAAAGAAGACCAGACCTTTCATTTTCACGTTTGTATGATAAACATGTGGCTGGAGCCAAGATTGGAAACAAGGTGAAAGAGCCACGTCCAAATATAACCATATCCATCTATTCACCAGAATCAGAAAAACAAAAGGACAGGTTGTGGTTTAACAGGATGTTACGTGGACTCACATTCACATTAGGGTGATTGAGAATATTATTGGTCACTTTTAAATCAACTTACTACCAAATGTGAGTCAGTGTCCTTGATAATAGTTGTTACAGTTATCACCCCACACTGTAGATAATATATCCTGGAGTCAGGTCTGTGTCGTCAGGATTAGGGAGGGGCCAGAAGATTTCATTGAATTCCTCTCAAATCCAAACTGACCAAAACTGCGTGCATTATGTGTACAGTAAAATATATTATTGTAGTTACCTTTCGACAAACAAAAGAGACATTTTAATTTAAAGAGAAGCCTTCAGTTTAAAGGGATTTACTGGTCTGATCATCAATAGCTAGCTCAATGTTAGCTCCGGAGACTGTGCAGTGCTCCCATCCCCACGATTAAGCTGTGGAGTTGTGAATGACTGCTTACCATTGTCTAACATTATCAAACCAAAGTAAGCTTATTTCACCACTTTGTAGAAGTTCCAAGATAGCACTTGTCTGTCATCCAAACACAGAGACACTAAACTAATATCAATCCGTTAAAGACAGAAAACAAGCCATACACAATATGGCAGAGCATTACTGGAAATACAGAGGTAAAGGTGTCATATTGTGTATTATGTTTTCTGATATTACATATAAACATTGAAGAATATTTTCTCCCAGCACATGTTTTTGTGTGATTTTTGCCTACTAAAAATAACACTGCTATAGAAATAAGCTGCAACCTTGATCATATATTGGTGGCGAACGTAATGATCATGCTGTGACACGAATGTGTCAAGTAAGAAACCAACCAGCTGTGGGCAGAAGCTTGTTTAGTGTGAAAATTTGAGTGAGCTTCAGTGTTGGGAAGGTTACTTTTGAAATGTAATTTTCCTGTTAAAATGTAATAAGAATAATAAATTTTATTTGTAACACACTTTACATTTGAGACAAATATTTAATGCTGCTAATAATCACAATGTAACAATTCACTTTATCCAAACAAGGTAAGTAAACATTTATTACTGTCATACTTATACTAAAGGTTCTTCAACATAGCATGAATTAAGATTGGAGGTTTTCATTTGAAAGCATCACCACCGTACAAACAAACCCTAGAAGACCTCTCTTCATAGCAAAAAGATGTAAGGCAATAGAATAAAGCTTCTATCCTACATTTAAGGTTTTTCCCAAAAATAATATTTTCAGGTTTGTAATCACCTGCATTTTGATTAGTAACTTTTTCCCATTTTTTCTCGGTAGCTGATTTTGTAATGTAACTACATGTAAATATCTTGTGTATCCATTGACTTCTCATCAACTTCTTCTCTGCAAGCCTCTGCAAGAATGCATACAGTAAAGGTATTGATCTAATGATATTACCAAGGGTTGAGGTTTGTGTGACGTTTTATCATTATACTGACTCTACAAGGTGGAACAAACCCTGAATTTCGCAGCTGTGTCCCTTCTTCCTCAGGAGAGGTTGCCAGCTGATCTGCTACCAGGTACGTGTGGAGCACAGCTGCACATCCTACCTCCTGTCTCCTTCACCTGTCGAAAGCAGTTAGGGCAGAGTGGCTCCACTGCACCACCCGCTACCAAAACATGTAGCCTGGTTGCTGTGGAGAATGCAGCTGTCCCTAGGTGTAGCTCGCTGGCACTTATTATGATAATGAGGTCCAATTCAGAACACTGGCTGTCTGCGGTAGGGTAGTTAAGGGTAGGGTTGAGGGAGTATGGGTAGAGGGGGGTGAACGGAACAAACAAAAAAGATGGAAGGGAAGTATGGAAAACTGTGAGGTAGAACACCTCAGGGACCGTCTATGCATAAAGATGAAAGCACAGGGGCCAATGTAGCTCCAACACATCAATTAGACAGGGCTTGGACGCTGCAGCTGGTCTGGCATTTTCCTAAACGTGATGTGTGTCCATCTACAGATTATAGTCACTTCTTATGAACTGAATTATGTTACCTTTACTGAACATCAAACCGATGGGCTCTGTCTCAAATCTGGAGCGATATATAACTCCACTGCTGGAGACGCTGCTGCTGCTCCCTATCAGCAACCTTCATCAAGAGACATGCTTTGGAAATTAGCCCTGTGCACTGCTGCTTCTACTAGAGGCACCTGTATCTCCCCTTCGCTTTCTCAAGGTCAGATCAGCATTGGGGCGTTGTGCATGAGCACCACGTGTGCAAAGGCATGAACGCAGCATGAAATGAGATTTATCAGAGAGCACCTCCACTTACTTGTTTGTTTGAACACATGCAGCAGGCTGGGTAATTGCATAAAAAAAATCTGTCAATGGGTGCTGAGAGCATTTTAATTAGCTCCTGTTCCGAATGACAAAGCAATTACGGAATTAATGACTTCCTCTCCAAACTGGGAGGCCAGTGATGGGACTGGTGGGGCTAATGGAAGTCCACCTCCTTCATTGCACTCTAAATGGGAGCTCCTCTGTGTAAGTTGGAAAAAGTCCAAATACAGAAGAGGAAATAGTATCTCAGACAGACTGCATGCTGATGTAAAGAGGCCCTGACTGGCCGCTGCTGGCTCCCTCTCTCTCACTCTCTGCTAATGCTTTCTCTGGCACTCACACCAAACTGTGCACAAGCACACTCACATAGAGAAAAAAAAACAACCTACAAAGATACAGAATCATCTCGCCATTTCAACGTCTGTCTCTTTCTCATGCAAAACAGATGCAGTGTAGTTGAGCTCAGAGTCATGGAAACACCTGCAGGCGTCTTATATGCTTGGATTTGTGTGTGAACTTCGTGTGTGTGTGTGTGTGTGTGTGTGTGTGTGTGTGTGTGTGTTTGCGCACAAGACTGACAAACCAGCTTTGAGTGGTGCTGCCATCTAGTGGTGAACATATGACCTGAAAAGGACACTACATCTAATTTATATGACATGCTTCATTCATCATATTATAAGCAGATGGTGAATAAATGCATTTCCTCATTTATGTATTTACATTAACATTGACATTTGTTTTCTATACTGTTTGGTCATCCCCTATAACACTGTACGTAAATTTAAAAAAATTGTTTAACACGTGATTCGGAACCCCCGAACAGGCAACAAAGACTATGTTACATGTAAACAAGTTCAGTTTGCATCACTGCTTAAACTGCACGGTCATAAACATAGAATCATCGATTCTGCTGCTCACTAAATCATCTACTCCCATGACCTAATTTTGTCCATAAGATAAATGTAGGCATATTTTCATAAAAAGAGTTCAGCAAAATGTATTCAGAATAAAAAAATAATGGGTCACAACAATGACAAGTAATGTGATTGTGGCTCATGTTGAATGTCAACCTTGCTTCCTCTCCCTCCACAGTGCTCCCCATGTTTTGGATTAAAGGCTCCCCTGGCAGTGCCTGCAGTTTGTTCAGACCTCACAAAGTATGCAAGTCCTGTGCTGACCTTGTTTGGCCCTGTCTTTCTCTGGACTCCATCCTGGTGCTGGCAAAGAGGAGAGCTGAGCGGGAGGGACTCCACTCTGGGAAGACCAGATAGCATGGCCTGTGGCTTCAACGAGGATTTAATACTGAGGAAAGGTCAGTATTAATTGTTAGGGAGAATTTAACAGTCATTAAAACAACTTAGAATTTATCTCAGTTTTCTTTTCCTTTTTGTCTACATCTATTTTCACCTTTCCTTTTCTTCTCACAAATTTCTTTCAGCCACATTTGCCCAAAAATCACAACAGCTGCAAATTCATTAATAAATTGGATAGAAAGACATCCTTTGAACATTCTGCATTAATGACGAGTCAGAGCTGACAAACCAGCCCATACAGTAGCTCTTCGTACCTGTCTACTGGATTTGAGAATTATGCTTTTCCCAGTATACAGGAGGACACATCCATGTAATTCAAACTGATTCCCTTCATCAAAACACCTGCAGAGAGAAACAGTAACTGTGTAATGATATTTGACAGGTAAAGAGTGAATGGAAATAGACTTAAACTAATCTAAGGGCATCTCGCTGCCATCTGTAATCTAAGGCGACACATGGAGGGAAAAAAAAAATATAATAATATAGCTATATGAAATTGTTATATCAGGTGGAGGACTACAGTGAATAAGTAAAGTGGCACTACAGCATTACCTCACTTTGTCAAATGGGCTGTGCCTCATGCAGTAAGCATCCACTTGACTTTCTCAGTTTGTGTGTGTGCAGGTATATTATGCATGCCTACGTACGCACGTTTATGTGTGTGTGTGTGTGTGTGTGTGTGTGTGTGTGTTCATGTGCATTCACCACGCTGGGAACTGCTGCTAACCCACTTTCAGTTGTTTTCATTTTTTATTCACTTCCCATAAGCAGCCACAATGTTCTTGATTTCACTCTGGGTTTCTTTTGTTTTTGTTTTTTTCCATTCTCCTTCCAGTATTTACCTGGTAGTAATTGTGACATGAATCATTTCCGACAGGGTTTGTTTTTGAGCACCAACTTCCCTACAACAGGCAGGGAGGGGAAGAGAAACTCTCTTTTGATTTCTTCAGCTCAGGAAACTGATGAATTTACAGATGCTCCCAGTATCTCTGTGTTTACCATTTTAGCAGAACGACATGAACATCCGAGGTGTGTAGTAAGTTTACCAGGTGCATGAGATGCTGTAGGCAGGGAAAAGACATTAAATATATAGATGTGTTTTTTTCTACAAATCAAGATTTTGATACAAAGGTAAAAGGTAACAGTAACAAGTTGTTTTACATCAAGTAGATGGTTGATTACAAGAAATGCATAATATGAATAAAATAAAGCGTAATAGAAGAAAATATCAATACATTGCCCTGCAAGAGTGAGTGATGCTCATATGTTTCTGTGCCAGTTTCTGGAGTTATCATATTCACTGTAAGTTCACTGTGCAGTTCCCATCTGTGAGAGACAACATACATCATACAGTGTGTCACAAGGAAATACTGTGAATGTAATATTCAGAAATTACTGCAGACTTATAAAATGGCTTCTTGTTTTGTTTTGTTTCAGGTGTTTTTGAAAAGACAAGAAAATCTCATATTTTTTGCAAGTCTAATGCATGCAATGTAAATAGTCTACAACCAAAGCATAAACGCTTTGAGCTTTGTCTTTCCGCATAAAACATGTGAACTTTACTTTTACCTATAGTTCAGAAAGTTGTAATGACCAGAAATAATGCACACAAAGTCTCTTACAAACAGGGTGTGGGGGATCTGGAGAATAAGAATAAAGTATATGATGTTCAGTGTGCATATTTGTGACTGATGAGTTTGTCTTTTTTATTCTCTGTCTGTACTCCAGTTTTACCTCCCTTTGCCCTGCTCCCTCTGTGCCCTAGAGTGAGAGTGAGATGGGGCATGTTGAGATATAGCAGAGCATGTGCTGCTTCCCTGAGCCTCACACCCTCCTATTGCTAGGAGCATTGACATAACCAGTAGCTCTGCCACCTTAATGTCAGCTTGCATTAAAGTCCTCTGCCACAAGCCCAACTTAAGCCACACAGCAGGCAGCACGTGGTTTGTTAGTCTGACCTCATGATGAAGACTTGAAAACTGCTTCCCTAGCTGTCATGGCCTGACATTTAAGCTGATGAGTATATTTCACTAAATAGGCTACAGCTTCTCAGACAGAAGGGAAGTAGCCTTGGCTGTAGTTTCTCTTTGTCCTTCAAGTTGTAAATTCCACCCAACACATTTCAACTACAGATTATATATTTAATTCTGAGGATCTCGCTGGGAAATTAAATCTATAGGCTTCACCATTTTCTGTCTCCCAAAATTGGATTGAAACATTTCAAACTATTCTCATGTAAACACTCAAAAATCTAAAGCATCACTTACACACTCTCTGGAAGGTGACTCCAGCTGAAGCACTGAAATGATGCCCACTACATCAGTCATCCAGCAGCATGTCCAGGGAGGGGCAGACAGAACGGTATAGAGCTCCTCAATGCCAGGCACAGTGGAAGAGAGAAGCGCCCAGATGATTGGGTTTATTAAAAGCTTTCTCATCCCGTGCCACCACCCAGTGATTGATTTCCTTTGACGTGTCCTTTTACCCTGTGTCACATTAATAAACTACGTCTCTGCTGAGAAACTGACAGACCCCCTCCTCCTCCTCTGAGAAACGAGGAGGGAGAGGAAGGAAAAGAGGTGGGGAGGGGACCGCAGAGGAGATAGAGAGATGGAAACGATGCAGACAGACTGATAAAAGCAAAGAAAGAAAGAAGTCAGACACAGCAAAAGGCAAAATAAAAAAGACCACAAAGTGCAAGTCACTCACAACAAAGATGTCACTTTTATTGCTGATCAGTACAGCAGGAGAGTCCGATGTATCCTTTGCATCATCATGATATTAGGGTCTATTATGGCAACATTACATAATTCTTTCATTCCATGACAAAACTCATTTTTCAATCTTTAATGTTTTCCCTCTGTTTAGTAGTCTCAAATGACACATATATACCTTAACGGCGACTGAGACTAGAACAGCTTGAGGGTTTCCTTTAGGCCGTTTTACACAGGGTAGGTTAATGTCTGCTGTTCTGCTGCTTGTTCTACGCATGTTCTTTATTGCTCTGGTAGAATCAGTTATTCCTAAAATATCTAAGCAATGACCACACTACAAGAAACGGACGAGTGGAATCAACCCTGAGATAAGAAAACAT
Organism: Ctenopoma multispine; assembly: GCA_034779795.1. NCBI lineage: Eukaryota > Metazoa > Chordata > Actinopteri > Anabantiformes > Anabantidae > Ctenopoma > Ctenopoma multispine. The sequence continues at coordinate 4,910,881 of JAUYWH010000016.1, forward strand.
GATGCTGTGGTACATTTATCAAATTCCTCCCTTTAGGAACTAAAATTTTGAGAATGATTAAGAAGGATCTTTGAGCTGCCCATGTTCATGGGTGTGGAAAACCTGAGTCAGTCACCTGAGTAGAGGGGTTTTCTGTTTACAGGAAAGGTGTAGACAACTCTTTGCCACAGTCAGTGCAACCTTATAGACATTTTAAGTATTTACAAAGTAAATACAAAGAGTACAAAAATACAGCAGCTATTGAACCAACGTTCAAGACTAAGACTATAAAAAATTAAAAAAGAAAGTATGTTGAGGTGTACCGGATGTACTTCTCTTAAACTAAGAATAAGTTAGTATATTTTCAGTTTACGTGTGTTATTATTATTAAAAATGCATTACATTATATGTTAGTGTACTTAGATTAACTGACAAGTATGTCAAAACACCTAGCATGCCATTCAGTGGTGCAACGTAAATGAACAGTTAATTAATAGTTAGTTAACAGTTAATTATTGTTACAAATTAGGCATTATTCACAAATTGTTGCATGGCATAGTGTTTTGACTTGTTCAAGAGAGAAAGTGGTATATAATAAACCTATAACGGTTAGTAAGAATGGCAGACAGTGAGTAGGTGTTACCTCTCAGTACACTAGGCATATTTCTTTGCAACCCTTGAAGTGGTGAGCTGTATTTTAAAGTTTGCTGCTCACTGACGTGTTGTGACAGTTGTCACAGCTGTGCTATGATACAGCAGTGTATGGAAATTTCCTACTGTTCAGAAAATTAAAATAGCATTATTAAAAGGTGTATTTTAATGGTTGTACCATAGTAGCCAAATGGTTACACCACATTCCACATAAACGCAGTTCAAGTCAAGGGCCTTTGCTTCATGTCATACCCCCTTCTCCTCTGCCATGTTTCCTGACCACCTCAGAGGAAGGACTGCAGAGGAAGTTTCACAGATTCTTTAATGACATTTATCATTTGTATAGAATAAAATAACTTGCATAAAATCTGAACTTATATGTTTGAGAAAACTTGATCATTTCTCCCCTGTTGATAGCTGCATTTTTCAGCTGCTGCCACCAGAAATATGTAAGACATTAGGATCTTTACCAATATTGAAGAAAATACATTTAATTTAAATTTTATATATTAATTAATTAATTTAACAAATTCTATAATTCCGAGACGAGAATTAATTTAGTAAACTCGTTTAGAATAAATATACATATCTGAACAGGCGAATTTACAATCACACAGATAATAACGAAAACATTTGTAGTCTTCCTTTCCTCCCGTGCTGTCACTGCGCATGCTCAGTTCATTGCTAAGGAAGAAAGGAAGAAATGTCTCTGGCGAGGTGAGTGTCGTGAAAAGGCCTCTTATGTATTTAAATAACGATATTTTAGTCATATGTCGTTTACGTTCTGTGTTATAAAGTCTTTGAATTACGGTTAATATTCCACATTGATATTTCTGATCAGCTTCTTTGTTTTAATCAAAGCAAACGGCACTAGCTAAGGTTACCTAGCTGAGTTGGACGCCGTAAGCTAAACGTTAGCTAACAGCTACATTTAGCTAGTTTAGCAGCATGCATCCTTTATCACAGCACAATATTATCAACACATCAGTGAGCAGCAGACTTTAAAATACAGCTCACCACTTCAAGGGTTACAAAGAAATATGCCTAGTGCGGTGTGCTCGCTACACGCTTCAGTTTGGCTCTTTTGTAATTATAACAACGTGCAGTTTGATTGTTAGCCAGTTAGCTGTTGTGGCGCTTCTAAATAATGCTTAAACCTACTCGGTGTCTCTGTCGACTTATGTTAGCAAGAGCTTATATTACATCGAGTTACTAACTAACATGTCCAAAAACAACGCGAATCAGACACGTAATTTTCTTTGTCCAGCTTTTTACCGGCACCGACCCAGCTGTCTCAGGACCAGCTGGAGGCAGAGGAGAGGCTCCGGGCCCAGAAGTCCTATTCCACTGCCCTGGTTTCGTCCCGTAGGGAGCCCCCTCCATACGGACACAGAAAAGGCTGGGTACCTCGATCACTTGAGGTAAATAGGTCTATTCAATTATAGTTACGTAGTTATGTAAAACATGGTGAACCAGCTTAAGATGGGCCAGCTTTTCTCATGTCACTTACTAAATATAGAGAAGTCACTGCCACGGAGCTGATAGTTTCATAACAGAAAGTCTTATGTCTTAATGTTTTTTGTCCAACCGGTGTTTCTGTAGGACTTCGGAGATGGAGGAGCTTTCCCAGAGATCCACGTGGCCCAGTTTCCGCTGGAGATGGGTAGGAAGAAGAAGACATCCAATGCCTTGGCAGTGCAGGTGGATGCAGAAGGAAAAATTAAATATGATGCCATCGCCAGACAAGGACAGAACAAGGATAAGGTATAAAGCCATACTATGAACACACACATGCACAAAATAATGTGCTTAATCTGTATCCACGTATAACCAGAAACTCTATTAATTGAAGGTAAATATTTTTAGACCGATCAAAATCAGTGAACATACATTAATGTGAGAAACGGCTTTGCATGTCTTTCTGTTAAGATAATGGTAATTATTATGGTTACTCATAGCTCTCAGTTATTGAGTCTTGGCTTGACCAAATGCAGCTTGCTTTAAATGGCAGACTTGCAGTGTTATTAACATCACATACTCAGACAATATCTCAAGAGACGCTTTATAATGATTGTAATGTTTAAATGTCCTTGATAACTGACCTGAAGAAGGACAGTAGGGTTGTAATAGAATAACGTTACACTTGAGTATAACAATATTGTCTTGTGTGATAGTGTAGTAGTTTTTGAAAACACTATTAATTTTTATTTAATAATTTGCATGCAACGGTTATTGCAGACAGTGCTTCATTTTGTGTTGTGTTTAAACCTCAGAGGGAAACTGTTGTGTATGTTATGATTTTGTTCAACTAAGAATTTTCTGCATATGTGACATGTGAATTAACTATGACAGTATTCCTAAAAATAGATTTTGAAAAATGGCAATATTTTACTTCGCTTACCAAAATGCAGTATATTGAACTGTAACACCTGTATCATATGTTTCATACAACCAGATTCTTGCCAGTATATGGCTCTAAAATACGCACTAATCAACCCATTACCGTAGTGTATATAGTGTTGAATTTATTACATGAAGATTCCTGAGTTTACTCTTAGTTAAAAAAAAAACTTTTTTTTAACTTTTTTTTAACTAACTTTTTTTGCAGGTGGTCTTCAGTAAGTACACAGATCTGCTTCCAAAGGAAGTTCTGAACGAAGACACTCCAGAACTACAGAGGCCTGACGAGGAGGCTGTAAAAGAGGTAAGCCATGTTTAAATGTGCATGTATGGAAAACATGTCATCAGATTGAGAGATTCATATGATTGTCAGTTTTACTATTTAAAATTAATTTACGCAAGAGACATTTTAGTGCTCATTATGATCCCTACAAAAAAGGGGGTTACTGTCAGATCAAATCTGTTAATTAACCTGTAGAACAAGTGAACATGTCAAAACATTTTCTCACAAGTGTCACATAATTAGATTGCCTTTGGTCATGTTTAATTTGTGTTTTATTTAATGTTTTATGATAAGGTATATTTCTTCATCTAATCATTGTTTTGTTTTTTATGTGTAGCTGACAGAGAAGACCCGTTCTGCCTTGAACAAGCAGGTATCTCAAAAGATTGCTGCTGCCATGCCTGTTAGAGCTGCAGACAAACAAGCTCCTGCACAGTACATCAGGTATGAGTTAAAAGTTTAACTATTTCAATAGTGTTTTAGAAGTAAGTCAACAGGTACAGAAAAATAGTTTTGAATGTTAGTTCATATACATGGACATAGAGTAGAATTGTAGATTTAAGGTTGGGATGAGAGAGATTCACACTTATATTATGAAACACTTATAAAAAATCTGTTAATTTAAAAATGTCTTATATATTTAAATGTTGAATGAATGATAACACACTCTTCCTGTTTTCCTCACTCCAAGATACACCCCATCTCAGCAAGGAGTGGCTTTTAACTCGGGGGCCAAACAAAGAGTGATCCGCATGGTGGAGATGCAGAAAGATCCCATGGAACCACCACGGTTCAAGTAAGTAAACGTATCTTCATCACATTCACTTATAATATACATATAAGTTCATGTTTTGTATTTAGAAATATACTTAGATAAACTAAAAAGTGGATTAGTGGTAGCATGCCAATTTCGATAAAGTCAATATTACGTAACATCATGGCGTCTTGATAGGTACTGTAGTTTTCTTGTGTAAAGAATACTTTTATCATGTTAACTTATTTGTCTGAATTAAGCATCAATGGTGAGTAAGAATCAACTTCTTAGAAGGATAATCGGTTTCAAAAGAAACATTAAAAATGTAAAACTATTTGAAAGATTCATTACTTGTTCAAGAAAATTTCTCTCTCAAGTAGTGTTCCCCTGAAAATCTTAATCCATCATTTTATTAGTAATTACACGTGTTCAGATAGATGTATCTGGATGTTAAGTTGTGGATTAGATCTGCACAGCATCCAGGAGAAAATTAGAACCATTCTTCCCTACTGAACTGCTTCAGATTAGTCATGTTCTTGTCTGGTGTAAATGGCTCTCTTAAGGTCATTCCACAGCATCTCTATTGGGTTAAGGTCTAGGCCCTCGATCCCTCCAAAGGTGGATTTTGTGTCTCCAGAGCCATTCAGTAGTAGATTTCCTTCATTATTTATGAAGGGTTTTTGTCCTGCTGCATCAACAAACTTCTACTGAGCTTCAGCTGGTGGACAGCCACCCTGACATAATCCTGTACGACATCTTGATAAACTTGTGAATTCACTGTCTCCTCCATAATGGCAAATAGTCCAGGTACAGACTCAAGCAGCCCCAAACCATGATACTCCCTCCGCCATACTTCACTGTTGCAATGCTGCTTTCATGTTAGTTTGTGTTTGCCTTTTTCATGACCAAATGCTACATGGAACTTAACAGCTACAAAATGTTTTATCTCTGTATCAATATGTATAATTGTATTCCAGGATCAACAAGAAGATTCCTCGAGGACCTCCTTCTCCCCCTGCCCCAGTCATGCATTCCCCAAGCAGAAAGGTACAGTTTTTACAGCTTGATACATTTGATAATATAAAGTTTGGTGAAATGTAAGCTGAAGGTTGCTTTCAGTTACTACAATAATGCATTTAAAATGAAGGTGATTGCATCATCTAAAATAATCTATAGCTGACATGGTTTCTTCCTTTCTTTTAGATGACCGTGAAGGAGCAACAGGAGTGGAAGATTCCTCCATGCATTTCCAACTGGAAGAACGCTAAGGTTATTTTTACACAAGAATTAATCAGAGCACTAGGCTTTTTTACTGTTTCTATGTTATATCTACTCTGCTAATTTCTTTTTCTTGATGTGCTCTTTCTCTCTCAGGGTTACACCATTCCTCTGGACAAGCGTCTGGCTGCAGATGGTAGGGGCCTGCAAACTGTTCACATCAATGAAAACTTTGCCAAGCTAGCCGAGGCACTCTACATAGCTGATAGAAAGGTACTGCAACCACAGTTCTCACCATTGTCACATAAAATAGTCACATTTTACCTGTGGTTAAATTATATATATTGAAATGCTGGTTGTGTCCTTAGGCCAGAGAAGCAGTGGAGATGCGAGCCCAGGTAGAGAAGAAGATGGCACAGAAGGAGAAGGAGAAGAAGGAGGAGAAACTCAGGGAGCTGGCCCAGATGGCTCGAGATCGCAGGGCAGGGATCAAAAGTCATGGAGACAAAGGTGAGTATTGGTGACAAAGGTTGTGAGTTAATACGCCGGATTCTTAATTTTCAAGCATTTATGACAAGTCATTGAGGGGTGTGGTTTTCCAAGCAACTGGAGCAGAGTCAGTTGTCAGTGCTGTCGCCAGCTTAAAATCTGGAACGTAAATGACATAAGTGATGGCAGCATTTTTCACCCTGCCAGTGCTGACAGGACCAGTACGCTGTGAAATTATTTTTCTGTTTTTCTAAAGTTAATTCATACTTTTTCAGAAATAAGAAAAATAACATGTGGAATGTTCTGTTTGCATGCAGTTGTTTTGGATTACCATTTAGATACCACATCACATGATTGGAGGTTTACTGGTGACTGACATCATCTCTACCTACACCTGCAATCATCCTCCACTTTCTCTCTCTCCTCTCCTCATCTCTCTCCATTTTCTTCTGTCCCTATGTTACTTTTCACTTCTGCACCATTTCACATCATCTGTCTCCCACTCCCTTCCTCATGTGGTTTTCTCATTTTAAAAATTCCTTTTTGTGTCTTTGCACCCCTGTTCTCCGTCTTTCCTCCCGTCCATCTCCCCCCCCCCCGTCTCACACAGCAGGTGGCGAGGACGGCGAGGCCAGAGAGCGTGACGAGATCCGCCATGACAGAAGGAAAGAGAGACAGCACGACAGGAACATTTCCAGGGCTGCTCCTGATAAGAGGTGCTGGACACGCACTTTAAACACACCGCATATGAACTCACCCATCCCTCCTCACCACACACACACACACCCACACACACAGTGGCACAGATGTACTACTCACTTGTGAATCATTCATAGGTCTAGCTATAATAGTGAAGAAAAGCAGCAGGATCTATCAGAGTACTGAGGCAGTAGTCGTCTGCAATGATCGGAGACTGTTTGTACATGTAAGCTGTATGATCAGTGTGTATCTATGTGTTCATTTGATGTGCACACTGTCAGGTTGTTGGATGGTTGTGGTTCCCTTGAGGAGTGGAGGAGTGGAATTCAGAAGAGAGCTCATTACAATCACAGTTCCAGCTGTCTGAAAGCAGAAACCTCATTATCCTAAAAATACCTTTCACTTAACTTTGAGATAGCTGCTTGCTGAAGGACAATTCAGAATGTCACAAAGAACTAAATTTAAAGAAATATTTTAACATTTATTTTATTTACACTTTTCATCTTCAATTAAAGTTTAAATGGCAAAACCCTAACACTTCTTGGGAATTATTTTGTGTAAAAACTTGTAGCCATATGTAAAACGTTAAGCTAGAGTGTCTTATGTAAAATTACACTTTGATATTAAGATTTTGTTCTGCAGCACTGAAAATACAGACTTTTTCTTGTATTTGTATTTTTTTGCTGTGAATCATTGCTATTTTTTATGTTGTTCTTTGTCCCAGGTCAAAGCTACAGAAAGACCAAGAGAGGGACATCAGTGAGCTTATTGCTCTGGGCATGCCCAACCCCCGTTCCTCAAGCGAGGCCCAATATGACCAGCGACTCTTCAATCAGAGCAAGGTTAGATCATTTTACATGTGCTTGAGTACATTTATATCAGCTTTGATGATTTCTGATGTTATAAATGTATACACAACAAAATTCACATCTCAGAGACACAAGATGTACACACAGACGTCTGTAGTTTTGAAAAATAAAATTTTTATATTCAGTGTTGTGTAGGTAATGGTAAAGTCTCCAGTGGTTTTTGTTTTGCTAGAGAATGGGCACAATTGAGAGCCTGAGTTACAAAACAACCTATAGTGACTTTTCAGAACAGTAAACTAAATAATTCGACATCCTTATAAAATGAAGAGGCTCCTTTCCCAACAAATAAAACTTTTGGGAAGAGCAGTCCAATAGTAAAAACAGAAGGGCAGTCAGATGTATGTGCAGGCAGAACCTTAGCTCAAAGCTCTTATATTATTGGGCACCTTAAGATTTTTGTAAAAGTCACTTTTCTCTCCTCCTCCTCCCAGGGCATGGATAGTGGTTTTGCTGGCGGTGAGGATGAGACCTACAATGTGTACGACCAACCATTCCGCAGTGGGAGAGACATGGCCCAAAACATCTACAGGCCCACCAAGAATGTAGAAACCTACTCTGATGACTTCGACACAATCATGTCTAGCAACAGGTACTGTGGATGACTTTAAGTTTGTCAATAACAATAACATGATATGCGTCACTATGTCCATCATTTCATGCCTATTCACATTTTCACTTGGTTTGAACAAAAGAGGGTTGAAAAGATTAAAGCAGTGACCTCTGAAAAACAGAAAAGCATGGTTCATACATATAACAAATGAATGAAGTTAATTGGTTAATCTTTTGCCTCAAAATTTTTTCACAACGTAAAAAAAAAACAGCTTAATTTGTGATTTAGAAAAGGTCCACTTTTAAAGAGGAGAACATTATTGTTCTTTAAATATGCAGGAGATGAGCAACAGGACAAACAGGAAACGGAAGTATTACTATTGAGACATAGAAAAGGCCACAGGCTGCACTCCCAAACTACTAGCACTAGCATACAAGTGTCTTGCTGTAATATCCAGCAGCAATTAATTAATGTGCCTCTAACTCAGAAAGAGCAGTTAATTTTACAAATGGCAGCTGTATATCAGTTAGTAGGGTGTTGGGTTTATTCTAGGTTCCTGGCCCCTTGTTGGGGTGTCCTTTAATGATAAGGCACTGTATCCCTGGAATAGCCCCATCACCACTCCTCTATCAAGCTAGTTCTAGTTTGTTCTAGATAAAGCTAACAAAGGCGTTCAGTTTTAACAAGAATCAGAACATCGAACATCCACAGTGATCATAATGAGCAAATGTGTGGGACCAATCATGTCTGGATGCCAGTGTAGCCTGACAAAGTCTTTAGCAACACAACAGAGATGTTGTAGTGCTTGTTGTTGCTGTGAAAATGGAAATGTAGACAGAAGTATAGTGGCATAACGACGTGGCTCTCTAGGCCAGTGCTTACAAGGTTTGTACCAAATCTAAATAAGCTGTAGCACCACACCCAGAACTATCATCTTACTTTGTGTTGGTTAAAAACTGGTGCATGTGGAGCTGTCCAACAATTTAACTATGGTGATCAATAAAGCAGAAAGAATATTCCCTGAAATGCCAAAACTCAAACTAGATAGATCTCAAATTCCATTTTGACCATCACTGGTTTGTAAGGCTGTCAACAGATATTTTAAAGTTTTAACCTTCTCAAATATAATCAGAAAATGTAATTATGGCCTGAATCATTTTGAGGTCATTCTGGCTTTATTTTGAGGCACGAGGCAAGCGCGCACATGATGTCCCAGCAGGAGACCTTGTCCTTGGGGCAGCAGGGCCACACTCTACTAGCAGAGCATAGCCTGTCCCATATGTTTAGTCACCAGCTTGTCATTGTCCTCTAGGAATGTCTGTCTGGCTGCAGGGCACTGCACAATTGTGCAAAACAGAAAAAGAAAATCAGCAACTTACGCATATTTTGCTAAGACATAAAAACATATGTTCCATGAAATACTGTGATGTTTTAAATGCAGACCTGTTTTACTGCTCATAAAAAGATCTTTCAGCATGTGTGCATCTTTTGAACATGCAGCAGCCTGTTAGTTTATAATTCTTTTGTCCTATTTACTGCTTTGAGGAACAAACAGGAACAAAGTACCTAATTTCTTTTTTAAATTTTTTTTACCATCAGATTTGTTCCAGGAAAAGAGTTCTCAGGTGCTGATCATGGTCAGAGACGGGAAGGACCAGTCCAGTTTGAAGAGGATCCCTTCGGTCTGGACAAGTTCTTGGAGCAAGCCAAGCAGCACGGCGGCTCTAAAAGGCCCTCGACCAGTAGCCGGTCAAAGGACGACTACCATGACAAGAAACGGAGAAAGGAGTGAGCACAGAGTCATTTCAGGACAGGCGTGATATATAGGATAAGGAGGAAGTCTCCAGCTTGACGGGTGTTTTTGATATACTCGAGTGTCTATCAGAAGTGGTCTGTCAGATTTATTTTTTTCCAGTTTGAAACAAGGTGAAATGGCATGAAATACGCCTCCCCTCCACCCCACTTTTTTTAATCCTCATTTCTTGTTTACTTGACTCGTATTAGAACATGTTCAGCATTCATGATGTGTTAAATTTTTAGCAAGCGAAGCTAAATTGCTAGCTGTATGTGTGAGATCTGCATCTGAAACTCCTCTGTACAGTGCATCCAATGTCATGTCAGATGTGGATGGTAACATTTGGACTGTTTGACCTAAAAATATGTAGATTTTAGTTGTTTTTTTCTTGTTTTTTTCTTGTTTTTTGTATACAGACTTGACCCATAAAAAACTCAGCAGTTTCATATTTACCTTGGTCTTATTCACCTCCCCAAACTGTGTTTTATTTAAGCCTCTGGTGTATTTGTGAGCACAGTTGCAGCCCACATTTAATGGCAGATATGTACAGCAATATAAATCTATCTGTAAGATGTAAAGCAAAACATCTTTATAATTCTTGTACATTACTACCAATGGAATAAATTTCATATAGTGTGTAATTTGTATCCCTCCATGTCTGTCTTATTGAGTATTTTGTGTGGTATGTTTTCTTGTCTTGTATTTCTTTCAGTCCATTTTATAGCAGCTCTATTCAAACTTTCACAGCGTAATGGAAAGTCCATTTGTTTTTACTTGTAATAATTATTATAGTTTGGTTGTAGTAGATTTCCCCTATGTGAATCATTTCCCAAGTAATGCACTCCATTTACAAGAATGATTAAATGCCCAAAAAGTATTCAGACAAGCCATCAATTCCAGTGTAAGTGGGGACTTTTTTTCTTCTTAAACCAGAAATGGGCTCGACAATTTATGTGATGATTAGAACATAACTAGTTCCATTAATTACAAATAATTATGATTTATGCAGACTGACAGTTTTATTTTCCCACACTTCAGAAAATAATCAACGTGACACTGCACAGCCCAGTAGACTCACAAATCTCTGCACAGTGCCATCTTTCACTCCTGCCTGAATAACGCTCTGACAGTTGTTACATGCTCATGATTTATGTTTCTTCAGTGGGCACTGTTTGTAGTTATGGCTTCCTGTATTAGTGCCGCGTTCTGAGCTTGCATGCTGTATTTTATTGCTGGTCCTAGAGTGGCTTTGGAAATATTAAAGCCTCAGAACTGTGGCATAAGGAACCAGAAATAATTTAATGAAGTTGAATTTTATTGAGATGCCCAAAAAGAAACTGATTGGAAAAGCTTCAGCCTGTGCCAAAAGTTCATTAAACATCCATTTTAAAACTAGTCTACTAGAATTTCAATGGGATGTCAGCTCCCACACAACCTCCTGCTTACTGTCTGCAACTGAGAAACCAGGCTAAATCATAATCCCTCATTCAGTCACAACAAAGTGCTCTGATGTGACTTAACACTGATTTACTAGAACGCTGCATTCATTTAGTGTAAAGTGAAATATTATTAGCTGCCTTTTTTGTTTTAATTTCATTTTTGATTACGTTCTACACCTCATGAAAATCAAAAATCCACAGCACCCTGAACAGACATCCCTTCAGCGATGACCTTCTGTGACTTTCCCTCCCTGTGGAGGTTGTCGATGATCATCTTTTTGATAACTGTCAAGTCAGCAGTCTCCTCCACGATTGTGGTTAGTGTGTATCAGGGGCAGAGGGGGGGCAACTGCCCGCCTGCTGTAGAGCCTTGCACGCCTCCCAACTTTTATGTTTTTAAAAAAAATTTCTCATTTATACCTAAAATTGTCTTTGTTTTCTTAGCATAGATAATGATACAATAATTAGTGTATTTGTGGATATTTTGTTGACTCTATTTACATATAGGGGATTTTCACATACTTCACTGAGGAGGTCCAGCATTGCCACCCTTCCTAGAACTCTTGCCACTCCTTTGCCCCCCATGTAAAATTTTCTAGATCTGTCACTGGTGTGTATAGACCTAGACAGAGAGATACATGGTTTTTACTGTGCATAAATATATACAATTTACACCAAGTTGAAATGAAAGATTCTGGATGTAAGCAATAATCATTGAAATTAAAATAAGCTTGATATATTACACTTGACATCTAATAGATCTAGAATATTTAATAGTTTAACTTTTTGAATTAAATTCACCCCCCCCCAAAAAATTTACTATTACCAGTGTACTCATGGAGAGCAGCTGACAATCTGAAAAGTCATCAGATCTTGGGGTTAAAGGCATCAGGGCGGTCAATCCCAGTCTCCCCTTTGCACCTGAGGAAACAGGGTGAACAACATAAAGCCATGACTGTGGTAAAAGAGGACCTCTAATGTCATTTAGCACTGACCTTTATCTATTTTTCATTCTAACCCAGAGCCTTTGCTTGATATAATGTGTGTTATGTGCTTTAGAACAATGACATGAAATGTGTGTGTGTGTGTGCGTGTGTGTGAATAAATGTTGAATGAATGAATGGATGGATGGAAAGTCACACTGCTTGCTGCCTGTGTGAGGTGATTTCAGGACAGCAGGGGTTTATTGTGAGGGCCTGGTATGAGTGTCAGTGTGAAGAAGTCAATCTGACATGTACCAGCTTAGGGTAACTGAGTCATGAGTGCTCTCAAACTTCTGGGGTTTATATACATGTGTGTATATATATATATATATATATATATATATATATATATATACACAGTATATATATGTGTATACACTATATGAGTATAAAAATATGTGTGCAACAGACAAGTACATCTCAATTTATTTTTAAATGAACATTTTTTAATACAAAAGTCAACACAATCAATTCTTGTTTCTCAGTCCAGCAGCATTGCTATCTCAGAACAACAGAGAAGATGCGCTTCAGCCTGCATTTCTGCTCAGACCATTGTTGAAGTGTTAAGGACAGCTTGATAATGGGTCTCCTCTCAGCTCTTGTCTGCCTTTATGAATGTGCACAGAGGAAGATGAATGAGATTTTTATTCATGAAGGTAAGAGGAAATTGGTTCCTTGGCGATGCTTTTGTGTGCAGTTCGACGTAAACGTTGAACATATTGTGTGGGGCCATAATGGAATCCTCAGGTCACACACAGAGGCCATGATGGATAGCTCCTTATCTCTGCTGCACAAGGAAACAAACACAGAAATAATAAACAATATTGAATTGTTGCAGCACATCTTTCCACTTTTTGGACTTGAAGGAGAATAGCTTAGCTTGTTTTGTGATTCCTCTTATGATATTCACCCCTCCTTCCTTTACCCAATAGCAAAAGCAATAAGTCTGGTGATAAATGTCCCCGCTGCTACTGTTGACCTGTCGAAGATGGTCGTCAGAGAGAGATCTTATCTCACTCCATGAGATTTGTTACTCTTCCTGTTACAGAGGCAGCCATTTTCTTTTGCTGAAGAAACAGACCCATATAAATTGAAAACAGTGATCCTATTGCCTCGCTGTTCTTCATCCACACGGAGAGGTGAGACATTTTTATGAATTAAGAGACGCAGTCACTAAAAATAAGAGTGTATTACTCCATATAACTTTACATTGCATGACCACGCCCCACATGGTGATGTCACATGTTCATGTTGCTCTGACATCACTGACTGGGGTGTGGCCAGAAGGGCAAAGTGCTTAAAACTTAGGTTATTTGCATTTTACTTTTAAAAGCAATGCAAACTTGAAGCTGCATTTATCTTTTTTTTTATAGCAAGCATGGACCATGTAATTTGAATAAGGTTGATTTCTAATGCCAACCTGCAGAGAATTGTTACTTAACTGGGAAGTTCCTCTCAACTGTCTGGAGCTCTTTAGCATCTTTTAGCTAATTGTTTTGATCTCCTTTATGCTCACTATTCTTGTGAACTCTTGTCCCCTATAAAAACCCATTGTACTATCATTCTGGCATCAAACAGCATACAGTTTTTTGTAGCATTTAGCAGCTAAAGGAGTTTCTAAACACCACAGTGGTTAAAAGGTGGACATACTGACATACTGTACATTCCTCAGACACTCACAAAAGATGCCCTAACCTAAATGCTAATGTTGCTCTGTGCATGCTGGGCATAGGAAGCCAGCAACTTTATAATTTGATAAGATAATATGCTAGTGCTTGTTTTTCTTCCCCAAGATAATTAATTGATGCTACTTTAAGATGTATATTGTAAAATATCCACAAGGTCTGACAAAGTTGCTGGAAATAATATATTTATATGCTTTGTAGAAATCTCCTTTTTTGACTTCAGTCCCAGTCATGGTGTAGATATTTCTATTATGTCACTAATTTATAGTGTGGATGTATAGTATCACTACAGTGCACAAAGCCACAAAGCCTGAAAATTCAGTCTGTCAAACTGACATTCATCACTAGCTTACTTATCATTAGTTTCTCATCTGTGCTTACTTTGGCCAGAATTCACTCATCATTATATCAACAGTCTAGGGCAGGACAGAGTCTGCTGCTCACTGGAAAATGGTCTACCTGTCAATCTGTATATCCTGTCTGCCTTACCTGAATCCTGGGGAGAAGAATCCATCCTCTCCTCAGTGACTTCCTGTGTGGATCATCTATTATAGACGGTAGATTTAGACAGCCGTAACAATCTCTAATGGTTGTGTCAGTCACAAAGCGGTCTACCCACTACGCACTGGCAGCCGGGCCCGCCCAACCGTGGTGGGAGTGCACATCCAGTGCTCAGGGATTTGCTGTGGACTGATTGACGCCTCAGCCAATGTCTTCATTCAGAAAATAGCAGGATAGAGGGAGAGTTTTTTTTCAATAGAAATGTCTAGTGGTAGAGTTGGATATATTGTACATATGTTGATGATGCATTAACGCACCATCTAATATCATATTATCTGTCTCCACAGTGCACGTGTTTCCATTATTCCCCCTTTAACTAGCATTTCCAGTGCCTGACTGACACTTTGTCCTTATGTGATTGTTAGAAACATCCTTTGCAGGAATTATCCAGCAGCACTGAAATGGATTATTGATTAGGATGTGACTTGCACTTGCTTTGTTTGTGCATGAGCTTAATTCCTAGCAATGAGTATTCTCGTTTATACACATTTATTTGGTTACTTGTATACCATTATGATTTCATCATTTGTTATTTACCACATTTAGATGCCACTGAAGTATGAAAAACTGTTTCTTGCCTAGACTTCCTCTCAGGCAGCATTGGGTCTTTAATAGGCTGTCGGGGCAATAGAAGGAGAGATTGATTCTCCTGGTGATTTCATTAGATGACATCAAAGCAGGGAAATTGCAAGAGAGTGGGAATACATCTTCAGTGAATAGGAAATCATCTGCCATTTGAATGATACTGTAAGAACATCAGGAGTGACATGTAACCTTGTCAGTGGAGACACAGTAATTACGATGGTTTTCTCAACAGAGATATTATGTTAGTGCATTACATTGGGCCAGATAGCCACATTCATAGTTACTATTTAGTTTATAGTTTAATTCAGTGAGTATTTAGTATTTGTTTAATAGAAAAGCAGGGAAATAGTTATGGCATCACCAACAAAAAGGATCTATTATAGGAATTTATATATATATGTGTTTTTGCAGTTATAACTGTGTGAATACCAGTGTTCAGTCACCTGTCATGTGGAGAAAAACTGTATATTAAAATTGTGAGAATAATAACAGCCTAAAATTAAAATCTTGCTAGGTTTAAAATAAACTATAAGAGTTTCAGTCATCAGGTGACCAGAAGAAATCCAAATAAGTGGAAATGTTGTTTCTAATCTGCTGGACAAATGTTTTCAAAGACATAAGTCATGACAACTTTTCACAATTAGAATATATTTAGCAACTTGGTTTACTAGATTACAGTAGCCAGAGCCCTAGAGATGCAAGACTTGCAACAGCAAGGGATCAAAAACAATAGTGGATCACACAATTTATGTAGCTTCCAATAGTCCCATGAAGGTGATTGATTTCCATTATTTATTGAGAAAAGCAGTATTTAGCAGAAAATGACTTCAATCAATGATTGATTGTAAAAAATGTTTTATATTTGCTATATTTATATTGAGATCGGTTAATATGACCATTAATATTTACTGGGTAAATAATTTGTCTGACTGGGGGTATTACACAACCTTTGCTAAGTTGCTATTACAGTACATATTCATTAACATAACATGACATTCAGAAGCTGTGCCACTCTGTTCATATTACAACAGTACAGGATTAGTATCAGGATCTTTGAGACAAGACAAAAATTATGGATCTTGGATTAAGGTTCTTTGCTTTTTGTCCACTGCATATTTAGATTATCTTAACAATTATATCAATCCTTGTCACTGGATTAGATCTCAAACAGCCTCGTTGATTATTGCTCAAATGTTTTCTAGTATTTTCCTATTAAATCCTGCTGCTGCTGTTGTTATGAGGTGGTTGATTATATTTGATTGTAATTGCACATGGCTCTGTTGAGGACAAAAACATAATCACTGCCAGCTGCTTTTAGAGATCGCCTCAACAATGGATCATTCAAAACTGCTTTGTCATTTCAAGTCATTAGGATTTGCACAGTCTCATCAGAATGGATTGCAGTCATTCTCCTTGCAGTGTCTGTATCAATGAGAGCAGACCCGCTTTCCTTTTAGCCCTGCCTCTGATCCTATTAAAGCTAGATCCCTATCACTATTATCAGGTTTGTAATGGATGTGAGCTTAACTGCCTTTGTGCACATCGGCATGAACTGGCAGACTGAGGTTTCATTCCACACTTAAGGATACATCTTTAAGAGGAAACAAAAAGGGAAAGCCTAGAAAACTGATTAGAGAATCAAATGATCAGATGTTATTAGCAATGTTTTAGTCATGGTTGTCACGCTGTAGAGACTATGAACAGCCACAAAACCTAAGGCATCAATATAACCTTTGATTGTAGGTCTGTTACCACTCAGGACTCATCCTTTGTGTAGCCCAACAGTGCCATCTAGGAGGCTGAATGCAGGCGTAGCTTTGTGGAGCTGTAGTGTATGATATTAATTTGTCAATCTGCACAGTATTTGTACTATTTCCACAAACATAAGTCTCCACCACTCAAGCAAGCACTTCCAAATGGTTGAGGAAGGAAGGGGGGGGGGTGTTCCTGCTTGCCTTACAGGTGCACTGTTTCACAAACAATCACACTTTATCTCAGACACAGGCAAGCAGAGCAGGGCCCATGCTCTGAGGCACGTTTTGCCCGATCATATTAACCAAACAGGAAAAGAACAGGAAGTACAACCTGGAGGTCTTCTGCACAATCCCGTCTGTGACTCCAGGAAACTCCCCTGTTGTTGTTGCACTGGAGAACTCCCTCTCTCCACATACCTGAAGTATAGTGGAAACTCTCTCTGCCCTGTGACACAACCATGAAGTAAAAGTAAACAGAATACAATGCAATCACACATACAAGAGTCATCAGAATCCCATTTATTGCAGTAGGGTGTCTTCTAAACATTCCTGGAGCAAACATCTGGATATCATCTAGCTGAACATCTAGCTGATAGGCTACCTATGTAACGTCTAGATTTGCTTTCCTCGTGACATCCATGAGATTATTAACTCTTCACTTGTCCAATTTCTTCAGGCTTCTGGCTCAAGGTGAGGCAATTTGCTTTAAGGGCCCTATTATATATATATATATATATATAATACTTATATATTATATAAGTATTATTGTATAACCCATTGAGGAAAATTTGTGACTAGTTATAGTCTGTTATACAAATAAATAAATAATTTGAGCTGAGTAGACTTTAATTTCTGTATATCATTAGAGATTTTATTTTGCTAAACCCGTAGGACTACTACATGACTCAGGCTGAGGACACACCTGAGCTTACAGTATTATCTCTAGGCCTATCCCAATTATGATTTATCCTAATGTTAGCTGCATTTAACGCAAGCAACTTTGTTACCCTTGTTTACTCAGACCTTTAAAAGAAGGGCAGAACCAATTACAAAATGTGTCATGACGTATTTGTTTTATCTTAATGGACATTTTTCTCAGTCAAATAAAAAGCTTTTGGGATTTGATGTGATACTTTTCCCTTAATTTTAACTATATGGGATACTGCAAACTAGATTAATGAATATTTAGTAGAGTTACATAGTGCTTAGAGTAGAACTTCTATTTTTTGTGTAGAACTGACCTTGGAAATAGCCTTGACCCTTGCGTTGTATCTGCCTAGCACAGGTGAGAAAATAACATCACTTTAAAGGGGTATTCCGGTGACGCCTAAGCAAAGGTTATTATAGGTTATTTCCACGGGCTGGGCTTTAGGACGGCCCACACCAAACAGAGGGTGAGCCTAGCAAAGAGTGAAAGCGAAGTAGGAGCTCTCACACTGTTCCAATAATAACACGCCACAAACAATGTCATGCCATTTTTGAATGGCAACAAAACAAATATTTCTTCATCTTAACATGAGGCATTCTCAGTCCGTAACTGTTAATATAGATAAGTATATTTAATTAATATAGCGTTTTTGTGTTTCAGAAATGAAAAACATCCAGTCACACACAATATAAATATGAATGTGTATATCCTTAATGCTAACATTTATTAATAAATTAATTTACATAAAATCTATATAACTGTTATTTATTTGTTTGCCTTCTGAGTTTTATACATAGGTATATGCATTCTGTCAATGTTTTCTAGAAGAATGTGAACCCAAAAATTCACCATGAGACGCTAACACAAAGGGTTTATTTTAGTTCATTTCGTCCACAAGCCAGGCTACAATTTGTGATTTGTTTTTACATAGACGATCTTTGTACTGGAGTAACATCATTGGTCAGTCAATGTTCTCAGGGGCGGAGATTTCCGGCAGGCTCGTGCGGTCACAGTGTGGAGTGGGCGTCTAATCCATCTTTCTCAGCTCATACGTGACTTCACGCCTAACGTTATCCAAACAGGAACACTTCAAATAGTGAAATTTACTGTAACGGTCGACAGAGAAAGATGACAGAATGCTCCGCGAACAAGCTGCTAAACGGAGACGCCTGTCACTTGACCTCAAATGGTAAAAAATCGAGCAAAAATGGCTTCGTGAAGAACCACTGCCTGTATCAGCGGCCACAGAAGTGTCGCCGCCCGAGGGAGAAGGTAAGGCCCAACCGTCAAGTGTTCGGCAGGGGAGGGTCATAAACAAACAAAGCTGTGTTTGGTAATGGAAGTCTATTAAAGAGTTTACAATAGTTTGAAATAAGAACCCACTGTTACCTGTTCTGCGTGTGTTTCCCCCTCTACATATTACAGCCTGAACGAGTACGTTTTATTAGTAGGAAGACGAAGCGTGTGAGCTGCGGTCATATGACGGAAGACAAACGTCATGTCTTCTAAGTAAAGTGTGTAGCAGTAAAGTAATGTCATTAATTAAGCTTGTTTAGCTTAGCGTTAACATTATATAACGTTGTAGCATTATGTCATAGCCTGGTGGTTTGTCCTAATGCGACATATTTCAAGCTAGCTATTGCCAATTGATGTTCAGAGTTTAGTTTATGATACTTGGTTTATAACGTTAACCGCGGCAAATTTAGAAATAACAGTTAGTTGTTATTAATATCAGAATTAGCAAAATTGTCATTTTGATTGAACTTGTGACCGGTACTGTTATGAACGCTACACGTGTTTTGCTCTGTAAACCGTATTGTTCAGTGGTACATGCCACCTGATCAGGAAGAACTGTAGTGGTGACTTTTTTTTTTGGTAACCTTACACTGTTGTTGTGTCTGTGCTGCTGTGTATCTGGTTACACCAGTGCTAAAAAAGTTTGTTTCTAGGTCGGTTTGTGTTTCTCCTTAACTTGAACCTAGTGTTATTCCTACCCTCAACCACTCATGTTCTGGGATGCTTTACCTGACCAACCTTACGGAATTAAAGACTGCACCTATTGCATGAGATGTGCTTTTTAATCATTAAGCTATCCCCAGCCTTTAACTAACGCCACCTAGTTTGCTATAACAAACTGTACAACAGTAACCTAATTTAAGCTATAACCCTAACTGTGAGAAGCACCGTTAACAGTAACGCTATCTGAGGAGGGAACAAACTTTGGCACAACACTAGTAACCATTACAATGACTCTAGTAGAGTGAAGAAGACCGGAACAGTGCTGTGTTATTGCAGAAAAACTGTCCCTCCTGATAGAGGAGGGCAGACTTGCTTCTACATGACGCTGAGAAATGTCTCCTAGCTGTGAAGGGTGTGGTTCTCTCCTTGGATGGAATGAAAAGCACAGCAACCACAGAGTGCATAATGTGTGTAGTGGAGGTGGGGTCCACACATGCCTTTGTTTTTCTTTGGTTATTTAGGTTTAACACAGATGAGAGATCATAAAATCATGCATATGTTGTATACTAAAAGAAAAGTTCTGTGCTAGTCTTCCTGCAGCATTCAGCTACAGGGCTACTGATTTCTACATATCGTTCATTTACAGTCAGGTTAAATGCTGTGACTACATCCTTATGCATATAATCTTTTCATCCTGTAAGAAGTTAGGGCAGAGCTGCAGGCCACATCAACTGTATCAGATCTTGATCTGTTTTTAATGAAAATGGAGACTAGACATCAGTGAATTTCCCTAACACTGAAGAATTTGGATCCACATAATTAACATATTCAAAGAATTCACGTTTACTATGAATGCTATCACAGATAATTTTTATCGAGTTATGTCAACTTCTTTTTGGGTCAATCCAAATGTTATTATGTCCAGCATTTCCCAATACTTAAAAGGTAGTATTATTCAGGTTTGCTGTGAGCTCTGAAAAAGTGGCATCATGACATCCTGTTGTGAAATGAGCTCTGCTGCCAGGGTTCGAGTTACAGAGTGGATTTTAGGGGTGGGGTTATTTCATTTTCAGTTCAGTGTTTTAGTAGTAGTTAAATTAGCAGTTAGTTTGGAGAAGACATACTCACTTGTTTGCTGTTTCAGGCCTAATGTGAAACATACACTGTGCAAGTTTTTTCTTATTATTTATACAATGTAATATGATCACCTGTTGAGCTATAG
The DNA here is from genome assembly GCA_034779795.1 of Ctenopoma multispine. Taxonomy (NCBI): domain Eukaryota; kingdom Metazoa; phylum Chordata; class Actinopteri; order Anabantiformes; family Anabantidae; genus Ctenopoma; species Ctenopoma multispine. Next base: position 4,931,684 of record JAUYWH010000016.1, read on the forward strand.
AGTGAATATGTAAAAGAGCAGATTTCCATTGAGTGTGTTTGGGTTCTTTTCTCACATTCCTATCTCTTCTCAATCTGTGTTTGACCACAGGTAGAATAAATTAAGCAAAAATGGTTTCAGCCAAACTATATTTAGTGGCCAAGGTTGGCATCAGAATGCAGTAGCTTCTTTGATCTGTAAACTTGGATGTGAATGTGTCCTTATTGTCTGTGTGAGACTGTTTACAAACTTTGGCTACTGGACTGCTGGTCTTTTCTTGGACCTTCAGAGACCAGGACCTGTTCAACTGGCTTTAAAGACATAGACACTCACACCACATCACACAAACTGCAATGTTCTCTTGTTCCCTGGCTCAGAGGTATTTCTCTGAGTAGCATGACTGGTCACATGAGGTATGGTTGCTAAGCTGCAGGGCAGAGCCTGTAATGAGTGACTGCCCTCGTTTGTTTGGTGTTGGTTTTGTAGACGGTCAGTCCACAGTCCAGCTTGAAATGATGCTAGATTTTGTGGAGATCCTCTCAGGTGTGACCAAGTTTATATAGCCAAATAATGTAAGATCAATATTGCTATTCATAAACCCAATGAATTACAACCCAAGGTTGATGTCCATTTTACTGCTCACTCGTCCATGGGCCCTGGGCATGGTTAGATCTCTCAAAATAGATGTGCTAATGGAACCTTTATTGGGTTTGTAACTCTCCTTCCAAGGAAAACACAGTTTTAGCAAATTAACCCTGCTGTCATGTGATGTGTGCACGGTTTATGCTGGATTGGTTTGGTCTGCTTTCTATCAATTTGGATCAATGGATGGCTTGTTTGAATGTAAAGTGGTATAAGATTGGAATTATTTGTGCTTTGGTTATTTGTATTTATAATTTGTGATTATAATCTGGTAATTTGGCATAGATTTGCTATGAACAAATGGTCTTGTTTATACATTTAAAGAAGATCAAATAAATGTTAAAATTTCAATTCTAATTGTAACACGTACAGACTTACAGTTAGAACTTTTTTTATTTTATTGTCTCCCAGAACCAAAATGTGACACATAACTGTAGCCTGTACAAGAAGCCCTTTGTGGAATCATATGAGGAGACTCCTCTGCTGGTGGCTGTGCTCACCTACATGGGTTATGGCATCCTCACCATCTTTGGCTACCTCAGAGACTTTCTTCGCCACTGGAACATCGAGAAGTGCCACGTGGCCCGGGAGAAGGAGGAACAGAAGGTAATCAATATTAAATTAGACATTTTTTAAATACAAAAGCTGGTTGAAACCTAAGTGAAGACAAAGTCATTCAAGTGTTCTAGTAATTTCTTTAGAGCAGTCAGCCTGAAGTCTTTCTTTTAAAAACTTTGCTTTAATACTGCTGTTAAATTGTAAAAGCAGAAGTTGCATCATGGAGCTCAACTTTTATTAGAGTTGGCTTTATACATTTACTCTTCAGTATCTGAGACGTCAGTTCACCTGTGATCCTGCTCCTTTCACCTCCTGCCTCAATCACCCTGTTGCCAGCCTTTCACCCTCCTTTTCATACCTATTATACCTAGTTCAACTGTAAACATTTACTGTTGCCCTTGACTGCCACATATCTTTTGGAAAATGCTGAACTGTTAAAACATAACATTAAGAAATGGAAAAAAACTGTTCTGTAATAGACAGCTGTGCCTCACTGAAGTGTCCCATCATTTTACAGCTGGTATCTAGTGTCTCTGAATATCAGTTAGTGTTTTTTGAACCCACACAGTGTTTTTTTTCAACAGTATCTTTGCCATTTCCTCTGTAGGATTTTGTCCCACTCTATCAAGACTTTGAGAACTTTTACACCAGGAACTTATACATGAGGATCCGGGACAACTGGAACCGACCCATCTGTAGTGTCCCTGGTGCCAAGATGGACCTGGTGGAGAGAGTTTCCCATGACTACAATTGGACCTTTGAGTAAGTTGTTGCATTATTGGTGTGTGTTGCTCTCTGCACAACATTAATTTAAAATAAAGGCGTTGTCCATCAAGATTATTACCACCCCAGAGGTGTGTGATTCTTAGTCTGGCAGGACGTTCATTGATTTGCACTTTAAGTAACTGACTTTGTATTTCTAGTAAGAGTGATGTAAGCCATGATTCACATGCTTATGTTGAAATGTCCCATGGTACTTACTTAGAACCACCATCCACTAACACAAAGCAGCCATAAACACACTGTTCTCTACAAATGCCAGTGGCCATAATATTAAGTATCAGTTTAGATTATAGTAATTTATTACATTTTGTCCTGTTGCTTTGATTTTATTCCTGATTATGACCCCAAGGACAACGAGAAAATGTACTACAGCTTCACTTACTACAGCTGTTTGAGTTGTGATATTTTAAGACACAGACACACAGTAATATACATTATACCAGTTGTGTATTATGTTCCTATTTACCTTACTGGTATGTATGACAAGCACGTTTTTGTCTGTCCTTGACTTTGCTGACAGTAAATTGTATATTATCATGGTCCATGATAGTTGTGGCAGTAAAGGACATCTCTGAGCAGGAAATTGTGGCCACGCAACCAGTGCTCACAAGCCCACAAAGCTGAACATAATTACCTATGTTAACCTAAACTCAAGATACCATTTCTGTCTCTGTCTGTCTCTCAGGCACACAGGCAAAGTTGTAAAGGATATCATCAACATGGGTTCATACAACTACCTTGGCTTCGCTGAGAACACTGGGGCTTGTGCTGATGCTGCTGTTGAGGTTACACATAAGTATGGTGTTGGAGTGGGAAGCACTCGCTGCGAGATGGGTAAGAGTCAAACAAAAAATGTTATTTTTTACATAAGTTTTATTTTCTAATAAGCTGTCATATTTAATAAAGTAAGATCTGGGGGTGTATTTAGTTTAAGCAAAGTGGCCTATGATCACATGTATGTCCCATATGTCTGAACATCACTGTACACTGATAGGGAGTTTTTGTTAAAATTAGATGATTTTTTTTCCAGGTAACCTGGACATACATGAGGAGATGGAACAGTTGGTTGCCAGGTTCCTGGGGGTTGAGTCATCCATGGCTTTTGGCATGGGCTTTGCCACCAATTCCATGAACATTCCTGCTCTCACTGGAAAGGTATGGAATTTCTTGTGTTTGGTTCTCTCTAAAGCATCTTGATTTTAAGCATTTCCATGAGCATTTTTTCCAGTTTTTTTTTATAGTCGCACTAACTTTACAGTTAAGGAAAGGAATTGCTTTCTTTGTAAAGTGAAAATAACTCTCAGATGTAAGGCCAGGCAGCATGAGTTCACAAGGTTGAAGATTATTTGTCTTTCCCAGCTACTGTTGCTCTAATCACAGCAATTCACACACACTCCTTAGTCACTCTTTTCTTCCATAGCCAGCATCACGTCAACAGGAAGTCAAAATCTGACCTGATAGGTGTGTTTACATTGTGCGTCTGAAGGCCCACTTCCTGATTGACAAAACATGTAGATGAAAAGAAAGAGGGGGATGAAAAGTTATTAAAGATGAGTCATTGTCTTTGTCACAGTGTTTGTCACTTTCTGGCTAGTGCTCACATTTATATGGTGACATAGTTCGCTGTTGTGTAAGAAGCAAACTTATTCCATGATCAGAAGAAACCACGTGACCCTAACATTCACTTAGGGAATGTTAGGGTCAGTGTTAAGTATTAATAAGTCTATAATATTTATGATATTATGAAAAAAATCCCAACCTAAAATTGTCTTTGCCTGAACAGCTTAACCGTACTGGCCTGATTGAATGTGTGTTCTAGAGACTTCAGTATCCCTCAAAGAGGAATAATCAGCCTGGGCTACGTAGTCATTGCTCAATACTGAAAAGTACAACATGTGAAATCCCGGGTACTGGGATTTTGAAAGCCCTTTTCTCTGATAGGGTATTACTCTTGTGAGGTAAAACAAATCAAAATTCAACATCAGTTCAATAATTTTGGTCTTCTTTTTCTTATTCTAGGGTTGTCTTATCCTGAGTGATGAGCTGAATCACGCATCACTAGTGCTGGGCGCCCGCTTATCCGGCTCTACAATTCGGGTCTTCAAACACAACAGTGGGTGACCTACAGAAAAGCACTTTTCATAAGAACATTGTGACAGAACTGAGTCCACTCAAAGCATTTAGTAACACAGTGAAACAGTAATAAGGTAAAAAAACATGGGTGTGTGTGTTTTATTTTTTTTTTGGCTCACCCAGTGCAAAGGACTTTACAGGAGAGTTGTTCACTCACTTTACATAAACAGTTTACAATCTTTATCTTCCTCTTATTTGCAGTATTTATTCACACACTAGTGGGTGTGGTGTGATTAGATTCTCCAAGCTATCTAAGCTCACAGTCTGCAACCAGGAACCAGGCAGGCTGACTGCTAAGGAAGCACTCAATGCTTCAAAGGGTTGCAATCATAAAATATTGACACTCACCCATTAATTAAAGAAAGCTCACATATTCTTTCATAGGAATAAAATCTATGCTTATCTGACAAGCCCTTTTTTAGTTTGCACCAGAATGGTGTTTTCTTACCATGGGGTATTTAATAATTAACTTTGAAGTGAAGTGTGTTTTATTCACAAATGTCTCTGTATGTAATTTAGATATGCAAAGCCTGGAGAAACTGCTGAGAGACGCTATTGTACACGGCCAGCCGAGAACTCATCGACCTTGGAAGAAAATTCTCATTGTGGTGGAGGGCATATACAGGTGTGCACAATAATTGTTTCATTTCCATTTCTGTTTTATTCCTTTTATTCCAGTTGTATCATAATACACTTTCATCACATTACTGCCAATTAGTTATTACTAACGTTTTTCTTATTAATCTATATTTAACTTGACTGGTACTGCATTTAATAAAAAGAAAGATAACACATTTCAATTAAATAACAATGTAAAATATTCTTCTATATTCATGCATGAAACAAACCCAAAGCAGGACCGTACACATCACAGATGTGGTGTCACAGTTTAAAGATATTGATTTAGTAAGCCTGCCCTAGATGCTAAATGTTATGATTTAGAGGAACAGGGCACTTTTTGATTCTGGACAATTAAACCAGATTAAATGGTGATTTTACATGTAGTTGAATGGTATTAAAGAGGTCAGATTCTGTATAATTTGGGTCTTTTTTGGATGATGATTTATGGATGATTTACAGATTTAAAAGGTGCTTGTTTTTCTCATAACTGCCCTTTATGTTGGCCATTGAAAGCAAACTGAAAATGAAGTCAGCCTTTATGGACAGATCTCTGAACAGAATTTGCTGTCTTAAACATACTGTACGAAGGTTGTTTTTTTTGTTGTTGTCTTTTTTTGCCATGATGACAATGCTACTTGATTTTACTTTGTCTAAATTTAGAACATAATGGTCATTTGGATTTTGAAGTGTGCCCACTGTCCTTTTTGTTTGAAGTGTACTTACTATAAAAGCAGTCAATCCTGTTGATCAATATAATTGTCAAAGAAACAGCCCAAAGTAATCAATGCCCTTTACTAATGCAGTGTTAATGGAGTTCTATTTCCTTTGGGATTTTCAAGCCAAATGCTTCAACTGCTAAAATAGACAGTGGTTACTCAAGCACTCGGCAAATGTTAGGCTCACCTTGAATGATAGTAGAAGCTTTGGTTGGTTTGGAAATTAGGGTTTGGCAATTAATTACCACCATTACCACAGATGAGTTGTGAGACATTTCTAATTTTTACATCAATTTTGTGTCTTGAAGTATGGAGGGGTCCATTGTCCGCCTGCCAGAGATCATTGCTCTGAAAAAGCGCTACAAGGCCTACCTGTACCTGGATGAGGCCCACAGTATTGGGGCCCTGGGCCCTAATGGCAGAGGAGTGGTGGACTACTTTGGCCTGGATCCCAAAGATGTCGACATCATGATGGGAACATTCACAAAGAGCTTTGGTGCTGCTGGTGGATATATTGGAGGCAAGAAGGTTGGTGAACTTTTGTACCAGTGAAACTAAAGACAGTGAGGTCAGACAGAATGAATGTGAAACCTCCTCTCTCGTAAGAGAAATAGTATCTAGAGCTTTTAGTCACGCTTTACAGAGAGCTGTGTTAATTCCTGACTACTGAAACTCAATACATTGACTGCGTTTACATGCACCTGAGTAACCAGGTTTCTCCAGGTAACCAGGTACCTGGGGAACAACTGGGGAAAGAATTTACATGCATTTAAAAAACATAGTTACTCCGCAGCAGATGAGTCATCCTCCTCTGCCTTAGGCTTATTTTAGAAGCATGGTTTACACACTAACTGTATAGCGGCTGGAGCAGACTGATGGTGCTGTGAGAGGGACACACGCAGACACAATACTCCTTTTCATAGTCCAAAACCATTTGAATTAAAGACATACACGGTGAACAGCGACTTATTTAGAGATCTATGCATAATTGATTTCTTAACTATCATTTGTGTTTCTTTGAGTTTTAGGCAGATTTTAGGTGAACCTTATTATGATTCTTGTAATGATCGACCACTTTCATCTCCCTCTGCTGAAGGTACTGGAATGGAGAGTGTCTGCAGCCTCTGTCATCCACATACACTATTTTAAAAAGCTGATTAGAAAGCTAGTTACGCTTTGGGAGAGATCTACCAGCCCAAACTTTGGAAAGCAGAAATCTGGTTTCTCTAATCCCCACACCCAAGTTACACAAACCAGGGTATCCCATTTAAATGACGCAACTGCGCAAGAAAGCAGACTGTAACCGGGTTACTTAAGTTCATGTAAACTCACTGTTTGCCACTCCGTTTTGGTAATGGTCAAAAATATTTACATTGTTAAATTTTATTGTCTCTTAAACACTGAGGAAACCTTTGACCTAAACTGTCAAAACTTTATAGTACTTCAGTTCTAAAGCTGCTCTTCTAACCAACTACTTTATCTCATGTGTAGTATAAATTCTGGTCAAGTTTATTCACTTCATTAAGAACAAGATTCTATTTTTGTCGAAGTGAAGACTTTAGTCAGCTGCTTCAGTTTGTGTAGTGTATAGTGCGTTGATGATGCACCTACTAATGTTGCTTTATTTACCAAACTAAATGTATTTTGTTCTGATGCTGATGGCAAATAAACACAACTTTAATACAATTTCTTTGTCAGGAACTTGTCGAGTACCTGCGGTGCCAGTCTCACAGTGCCCTGTATGCCACATCCATGTCCCCTCCGGTGGCCCAGCAGATAATCACTTCAATGAAGATCATCATGGGAGAGGATGGGACCACACTGGGTATCTACCTAAAAATCGCATAACACAAGTCACTTAAAAACTCATGTCTGTATTGTCAGCACAGTTATGAATGTGCAGAGAAGTTTTTCAGAAGGCAGGTTCAGGCACAATCCAGCCTCAATGGGAGAGAGGTGATAGACAAAGCTTATGATTTGTCAGTCTGATTTGATATTTGTACTTGTGTTACTAGACATGGCCACATGATGGCAGTATAGATCTGTTATTCAGATTTTAGTAATATCAAAGCTCAGTGTGTGAGAACTTGTCAGACCCTCGTTACTGTTGTGTTTTTTTCAACCTTGCCAGCTGTTGTACTTTCACTCTTACATACTGAGTGTGCCTGTTTATGTTAGAAATGTTTCATTCCCAGCCAAGTGATCAAAGCCATTTTTAAACGGCCAACTGGCAATTATTTGCTAGTAAATAAAGGTGTGTTAGACAGCCTTATAAAGTGGTATGGTATGTGTGTATGCCATACCACTTTCTGATGTAAATGCTACATATGTCCACGTCCTTCATATTTAGTACAACTATAGTCTGTATGTAGTCAATGTCTGTTTTAGTAGCCTGTTATTTCAAGAGGTGTGCAGTGACACTGGCTGACTTTATATATATTTAGATAACCATATCAGATTTTAGGGGTTTCTCCTGAAGGTTTTTCACTGCCCAGTCTTGTGATGGTCAGATAAAAACTGCAGCATGGTTTTGCCTATTGGATAGTCTCTTTGTAGTCCTCCACAACAGTCTCCTACTGTCTTTATCTTTCTGAATGGGCATTTTTAGGAACAAATGCATGGACAGTTCTTTGCTTCCCTCTGATTCAGGTCAGGCTGATGAAAGGTCTTGAAGTGGTGGTATGCTGAGTCTCCTACCCTCTCACTTTATGACTTTCAGATGTGTTTTTCGTTGTGTGTGTGTGTGCTTCTTTGCCTTCACGCTGGGTACAAGGCAGTGTGTTGCTTAGAGCGAGAGATCTGTGCAGTTCAAACTCTGTTGGACTCATCTCTTATACACAAACATATCTCAGTCTTTGTTTTTCTTGCAGGACAGCACCCCTTTACTCTTTGTGAGGCTTGATTGATGCAGCCTCCCTTAAAATGCTGATATAAGATCAAATTACCTTGCTCCACAGTCATTAAATCATTAGGTACTGGAATAAACACCTGGAGCAGCCTTTATAGTATGGCATTTCTACATGTCATCAGCTCTTTCCCTAAACCATTTCTTGGAAGAGAAGAAAAGGCTAGTTTGGCTGACCTTGCAACTTATCCCAGCTTGACAAGTTTTCCTTGTAGAAGACTAACAATGACAGTCTGATTGGTTGCAGCCCTGTCACTGTTTGAAATGCAGGCCTTTGAAGATTCAGACACTGACATTAAGTTGAAGTGACAGTTAAGTTGCCTGCTAACAGTTTGTTGCTGCCTTCAAGTTGCCATGGATGGTTGCTCATGGTTCCAGAACCTACCTGCATCAAAATGCGCATTTGTTGTGTGAAGCTTGTATCAATCAAATGCGTGGACAGGACTTAAGAGCACAAGTTGGCAAAAGCTTTTTTCAGTATGGAAAAAAGCCAAATGTCTGATTTCATTCTTTCATTTCATGTTCATGTTATGTATTGCTATTTCTTGCCAACTGATTGCTCAGAGCTGAGAGTAGTTTTGCGTACATTTTAAGGGAAAATTTGTCTGGTTATATGTCAGACTTTGTTGTATCTTAGGGTGCCTTGAAGACGTTTCTTCTCTCTTTTATAGCCAAGCAGACGTGTGATGCTTTTTATGCTTGATTATTTGATTGGTTAAGATGCTGTCTGTAGAGGCTTTTCCTGAGGATTCTGAGTAAATACACAGGGTGCCTCAGACTGAACATAATGATTGATGCCTGCTTACTATCAGCCCCTTGACCTCAAACTTAATGAATCCTATTTGTCTTGAAAAGGCAAGTGTTACACTGTCTCCAAATATGTGCAGCACATGATAGAAGACGAGGCATTTACTGGAGTGATTTTGGACTCCAAGGAATTTCTTTGGCCGACATGCTTTTATTACTGAAGCAGGACTTTTTAGGCTTTATTAAATGTGACTTCTTACTCCACCTTGGTTCAGTTTCAATACACCAACTTGGACTTGCACTGTCAAATGATGTTCATGTTCTGCATTTTAAAGCAGACTAACTAGAAGAATAAAGAAATCATCAGTGTTGGACAATTTGGCAAACATACATGCCGTTTCTTTCGTTTGGCTATGAAACAAGAGCTAATAATAAAATTTTATGAGGCTCACATTCCAAAATAATAACAAAGAATACTGTTGTAGTTTAAAGGACTGGCACACCTCCAAGGGTATTTTCATTCTAGCTGATTGAACAAGTTGCCCGACATTACAGGGGGCCACCAAACTTCTCTCAAAGTCTAATGCCACGTTTACATCGAGTGGCAGTTTAGGAAAATAAATGTGTTCACACCGGAGCTGGATGCATGCCACTTACAAACATGAATATCAACCGTCATCATAAAAAAAATTGGATCTGACTACAAAATTGAGCCTGTAATTCACCTGTAATGTGAACATAGCCTATGTTGTCCTGTCCTAACAAGTGCAGTACAATTAGAAGAGTGAGGGGAAATGTCAATCAAGAACAGTCTTTCACAGGCAGAACTTACAATGAGAGGTCTAGTAAGGCAGTCAAGTTAAGTGAAAACACCTGTGAAAGTGCACCATGGGTAAACCCAAGAAATATTATCTAATAGATACTCACGATTTTCTAATTACAACAGAAACGGGTAAAAATAACAGTTTGTGACTTGTGTGAGTAATGTCCATTGACAGTGTTTAGCTACAGTTGCAGTAGAGTGAGCAGGCTTAACCTGCCACTGAAGAAGTGTAAATTTACTACAAGTCACCACAGTAATTGAACACTTGTCCTAATAAGCTGGCTTTAAGTATTAAAAACAGTAAGCTTATCCAAAAGTTTATATTTATGAAATACAGCCGTTATATTCACTCATCAGTTTGTTTCTGTATTTTTTCCAGGTGCTGATCGCCTCAGACAACTATCAGAGAACACCACTTACTTCCGCAGGAAACTCCATGACATGGGCTTCATCATCTATGGCAGCGAAGACTCTCCTGTTGTACCCCTGATGCTCTACATGCCCGCAAAAATCGGGTATGTGGTTCTCCTCCATTGTATGTTATTTGGTATATATTCCATGCTTTAAATAGCAAGGATAATTATGATGGCTAACTGGAAGAATTTTCCAATTGATGTCTCATTTGTAGGAGACATAAAGACTTGTAAATCTAATTTAAATAACTTGTCTCACTTCTTCAAATAGAATCTGACTTCATGTGTGGGTTTCAGTTTTCACACATTAAAGAGAACAGCTAACAGCTAATTTATGATGATGAAGAGACCATAAGTTAGACTTACCAAGTGTTGCCCTCTGTTCTGATGTTGATGTTGCTTTGCAGGGCTTTTGGTCGGGAGATGTTGAAGAGAAATATAGGCACAGTGGTCGTCGGCTTCCCGGCGACACCCATCATCGAGTCCAGAGCACGTTTCTGTGTGTCTGCTGCTCATACCAGAGAGATGCTCGATACAGTAAGACATCCAATATGTACATAGTAAAAGGACAATTCTTTAAATGATTCATATTTATTTTAAATTATACATTTTGAGAAATGCCATAACGGGTGCTCGGAATAGTTTCCACTTGCAGGAAGAACAGACTTCCTTATGTGTGAAAACCAAATTAGCTAATGAGCATTTTAAAAGGTTCATTACATTTTTAACAGCCTTTTATTTTTAAAGGCAAACACAAAAACTGAAAAAAAAAGAAAACATCACAAAGGTTCATTCTCCAGTTGCCTTTTTTTCCCCATTGATTGGACAGTTATGTACTACTGATTTCTAGACAATCAGGGTCCTTCTAGTCTACAGCAACTACTTTATCTTTATGTATCATTAAAAGAAATCCAAAAGTTTGAATCAATGGGTGATCATGTATCCAAACACCCATAGGCTTTTCTCAGCTGTTAATCAGCCAGATCTGACTGCTGACTGACAGCTGTGTATTAATCCATGTATGTGAAAGCGTGCTGGTTGAATAATGAAGGCTCCCAATATGTCCTTTATTATGAAAGGACATGGAAGACCAAGCTGTCTGTAAGTGTTACCGTGTGGCTCAGGCAGAGACTTTTATTTGAGCTGCTCTGTCTCTCCAAAAGCACTTCATTCATCTTACTGAGGAGCATGTCAACACCGTTTGTAATAGTCCGTTTAAAGGGCATCAGCCAGCCTTTGTAGAGCACTTCGAGGAGCCGCTTTTCCGTCTTTGGAAAAGCCAGCCCTCGCTATTTCTCAAAGCATGGAATGAGAAAAAAGGTCAGGAGGAAGGTAAATTGTTTCCAGGTGCCCTGCAGTGTTGCAATGCTGATACAGTCTCTTGTGGAAAGAAGTGGAGGAGTTTCTCTTCAGATGTGGTTTATGTAAGGAGCCTTCTGTTCACCTTTGCTTTCAAAGCCCTCTCTAGTTCTTCACCTCACATTGAATGGTTGAAATCCACGTTTATCACTTTATTTATCACCGTACAAGAGCAATCCTCTTTCCAGTCGTGTCACTTACATAATCTGCTCGCTCTGAGGCTTTGTCTGTCTGGTATCTTCAGGTCACTTTGATGAACATAAATAATGTATCTTTCCATTATGGTCAACAGCATTTTTTCTGTTTCTTTGCCAGGCGTTGGAGGCCATCAGTGAAGTAGGCGACCTCCTGCAGCTGAAGTACTCGAGGCGTGAACAGCCTCTTCCCTCCTTGGGGTGGATGTCTGAGGAGAGCCTGCTACACGACTGAGCCATTGCATCCGTTCCCCGTCATATCAAGTCCATTACCCTAACTTACTGTCCCTCCCTTACTCTACCTTTTTCTCTCTCATATCCCTCTCCATATTTCCTCTGAGCCAGTCTCCCCACACCACCTGTCTCGTGGACTCCTCAGAACCAAAGTCTACTTCCCTGGTATATCCAGTTTGTGAAACTTGCACACTAGCATTGCTCCTTAGCCTGTGCTCAGTCTATGATCTGTCCAGCACCTTCACCAATAACTAGGGAGGAACAAGTCACTCACATATTTCCGTGTTGTTACAGTGTGTGTCCACAGCCTTTCAGTTTGTCCTTTGACTGCATTGGTCTAATTTCAAGTCTTATCCCTGTGTGCACATTGAATGTGTATCTTATTTGTGCAATAATAGCAACAATGTGGAATTTCTTTGTAATTCCAACAACCTAGAGCAAAATAGATTAATGGCACGGGTTCCTACTTGTGCGCTTGGAGGAAAAGAAAGCTGATCATAGCCGTTGCTGTGATGCACACACAAGGAAAAAAAATATGTAAATATTATTTAAGTTTGTAATACTGCCTTAGGGTAGAATCCCAAACCTCAAAGAGAGAGATACATTATTTCACAGGAGTAACATAAGCATGTGTTCTCCATATGTATTTATCTGATGTTTTTTCTAATCACTTTTACTTGAATAGAGAGTATAGAATATTTGGTTCTTTCCCTAACCAAAGGATATATATGTATATATAAAATATATTTTCTACCTTTTCTTTTAAAATGCGAAGCATGTTCCAAAAGAAAACATTCAACAGGGAAAGAATCCCAGGGAGCAAGACTAAGGAATATTTTTTACTGCTTATTTTCTATAAATATTTTTCAGCCTTATTTACTGTTTACACCTGCACTCAAAAACTTGAGCCCGGTGTCTTTAACATTTCTATAAGCTAATGAGCTACACATGTGAATGTTTTATTTCCGTCGATCTCACTCAAGTGCTTTCATGTGAGTCTGCACTGACGCCCATCTCGGAGCACGACAGCACGCTGTAACTCAGATCTGTATGCATGATGATGCTGCTCCCATGCTTATCGGATTTACAGACCGCTTTATATATTTACAGTGTCTTTGTCATGTTTCATGTGATTTTTGTGAGAATTGTAACTGTAAGGCAGCTCGAAACGTGTCCACATGTAAGGTGTCTTTACTTCAGTGCAGCACTACTGACAGGCATTGTAAATGCACAGATGACGTAGCCACTGAATTTGTTTGGATATGCTTTATTTGTCTTATTTTTTTTGTCATCTGTGATCATCTTTTGGAATTACATTCCATATCAACCTTTCATTGTCAGATGTTACTGTTTTATTTGTGTGTGAGCTCACCCCAAACATGTCAGACATCTTGTTCATGACTGTTTATGTTGTCACATTATTGATGTGAAATGGAGGCCGCGTCATTGCAGTCGGGCAGAAAGCTGACCATCGTGGCCGTGGGTCTGCACACATGGCAGTGTGACCATTCCTACAAATGTTCATCATAGTGATTAAAATCAACACAAGTTCAGACATGCTTTTGTTGTTTCTGGCATTTTATTTAGTGCATCATGACAAGGTTTTGGGGGTCTCATAACTGTGCATCCTTTAGACATTAGTCACATTTTTGTGTGAGTCATTCCTGTTTTCTTTTTTTCAGAGAAAATTGTTTGAATATCAACTCAGTGATGCGTTAGATTTTAATAAATCTAAAATCTAAAGGTGGAGCACATCACTATATAATCCTGGAATTGCACTTTTTAGGAAAGGTTCTCTGACAATTCTTGTCATCAAACTTCACTCTCAGCACCATGCAGCATGTTGAGTGTCTATAGAGGCAAAAATGTAATTGCAAACAGCAACGTGACTGTTTCTTACAGCCGGGCGTCCCTCGCTCAAGATGAGGAATTAAAGTAGTCCAGGGAGAGTATTTGAAGACAGAGTTGCAGCCGTTTGATGAAGTGTAACATTTTCCAACCTACCTACCACACACACACGCGCCTGCAAACTAACTTGCAGTCACCAATGGAAACTTCCTTATCAGTTGTTTTTGCCCTTGCAGTTGTATTTGGGTTGAAGATAAACCACTTGAAGGAGTTTGTAAAGCCATAATGTTTGTTGACCGTGCCGTTGGAAACGGTGCTGCAAAGATTAAATCACATTCTTTGTATCAAGCTCTGGAATGGGTTTGTTTATTTACAGCAGGCACACACAGAGACTGTAGTCACAACTTAAAGCTCCTAACAAACATGTTCTAAAGCCTTTTTGACTGATAAGTCATTGACATCCTGCCATTACACAGCATTCCACACTGTCCAGTCATCCCTTGCCATCTCTAAATGGTATTTTTGTGAAGCTGTTTGCTAGTGGGATGAGATAATAACTTGTTTCAAGAAAACAAGTCTCAAGAAAAGATGTTATTCAGGACTCAATGGGACCAAGGAGAATCACTTCACATTGATGGAATCGCTTATATCACTGCAAAAACAACAAAAAGCTATTCAAGATTAAGTGTGTTTTTAGCAGTCACTGAGTAACTGTCCACTATATATCTTGCTCCTTCAGTCTGTTGTAGATTCAGGATAACTTCGTATCATCAAAAGAACCTCAGTGGCCCAACGCGCCCCCCTCCACACAGCTGTGAGCAATGAGCATCCCACCCCCTGCTCCTCCAGCATCGGCTCTCTGAATGCGTGCGTAAAAGACGAGTTTACCGAAACCGGTTGGCTGGGCGGTACACATACTAACACGCACACATCTAGTCGAACCCGTGGTGGAACTTCAGCTGGATAATGGATTAACCCGTCAGAAAGACGGCGAGCAAAACGCATAGCATACTATGTGGTGCCGATGTAAATGTAGTGGAAGAAAACCCACCCACCTACGATGTAATGACTCACTTTAAAGTGGTTGAATAAGGGAGCGCCGGTGCGGACGGGGAGACTTCTGCGTAGGGTATCTGACTTCTTTCTGGTACTTAAAGCTCCTCCAAGTGCCGTTTTTTATGGGGAGGAGAAGCGCTGAGCTCGAGCCGCTTCACGGACTGACAGTTGCTGCGCGAGGCGCTGGTGCCAGATATGGATAGCACGCGGGAGACCTTTGGGCGCTGGTGCGCATCTTCATAAAGTGCGACAACTCGAGACCGACGGGGTTTAAAACTGTATTCATCCCGAGTCAAAGTTACTGACAAACCGAGAACCGGTTGAACACAGCCTCTTTTTCTAAAGCAGTAGATTATTTTTAGAGCGAGGAGCGCGACAAAAGCCTCCAAAGTACTTTTAGAAAACTTCGCAGGAAGTGTTGAAGAAGAGAAGATGCGTCAGGAGGTCGCGGGCAGATTTCAGATGCTGATTGTGCTTTGGTCGATACTTGTCGTTAGTTTGGGGACGGGCTTTCCTACAAGACACAAGAATGTCGCCCACAAGGTGAGTTTTCGCCCTACATTTTATTGTATTGACTTACTGGTAGTTTAGAAAGTTATGAACCAAGTTTTTTTTTAAAGCTGCAGTTCCTAAAGAAATTCCCACCTGCCACTGACAAAACGCAGTTTTACCAACATCTAGCTAATGCTAACCGCTAGTAAATAATTTAGCTATTCTTTGCAGCTTTGAGCTTATTAGCTAATTTATACAACACATTTTGAAAAAGGTTTTAATTTACTTTGACAGTGTCATAGAAACATCACAGAAAAAATAAGTTCTACAATGTTTCTGTGTTGCTTTTATTCCACATATTCCCCAAAAATCACAAAGCGTCGGTAGCAAAATTCTTCACTGAAACCTGATGTAGAATATAAATAGTATGCGTGACGGTAAGTATTTAGCATCATTTAGAACACTTGGTCTTTTTCAAACCTGAATCACAGTTTTTATTCAGCCATTGCCTTCAGTCAATTAACATTAAAGATCCAATCAGTGAAATTCTTTGAAAATCTTCTTCCTCATTAGTGCATGTTGCCCTCTTTCGGCCCCCGTGTATAGTAAGGGTCGTCATCAGTGGGCATACATCTTGCTATAAGAAATCCAAACTCCCTCCACACACACACACATAGTGTGCGTGTGTCTACACAATGTTTGTGTTCCACACTGACATATTTGGAAATCAAAGTCTGTTTGTGTGTGTTTGTGTCAGGGATTAGTTTTTGCCTTTGAACTCTCTCCATCTTGTGTGGCCTCCCATAGATGCCCTACTGGGACACTCTCTCTCTCTCATCATCTGTCTGATTGATGTCAAAGCAAAAAAAAAGAGACAGAGGGGGGAAATAGGGAGGGAAGAGGAGAAGGGAATGATTAGTGAGAAGAAGAATAAAAAAAATCTCACTGTGGCTTGTGTGATTGTTAATGTCATTCACCAAAAGCCTGTAGTTTGTAACTGTACCTTTGCCTGTGACCTCCTGGATGCATTTCTGTAAGTGGTGCATGAAGAGGAGAGATTAATAGAGGAGGGAAGAAGAAGGAGGGGAGGCTCAATAAACCGGGTGCCCAGTAACAAGATGCTTATGTAACCAGAATAAGGCAAGCTCTCTGCATCTCACACTGGAGCTGGGGTCAAGTGTCATTCATCTGATTGTTTACATTGGCTCTTTTTTGTGTTAATGTGGAATTTCCTGTTTTTGGTTTTACCTCCATCTCTCAACGAGGGAGAAGAAGAGGAGGAGGGGTTTGTGTTGAAATGGCCTCTTTTCCAAATATTGGGACTTGTTTGTCCTGTTTGTCCTGTCTGTTTTGTACCCCCACCTCCCAACCTGATCTCAGCAACCTCAACCTAAGTCCAGCATTTCCCTTTGCAAAAGATGACGATCAAAGAATGCCTATAGTTTATTGTTCTGTAATGGTTTGGAAACAGCCAAGTGCAGAGGCCTTTGATATCTGCAACACATAAATCAGGACTGCCATACTGCCTGACCTTCCCAGGCTGCCCCATAGGTCCACCGGATCCCATGACCACCCCTCACCCCTGCTGCCCCCATCCAGTTTCCCGACCGCCTCTGAATGTCACCATCAGCAGTAGCACTGTCAGTAGCCCAGTATGGATCCATTCTTTTCACTCACTTGAGTGGATGACACAGTTATTTGCTAGTGGGGTGGATTTGTCGGTAATGTTTGTCTGAGAAGTGTCTCCAGACCAAACTATGGTCCCCAACTGCATCCATATATGCCATCAGCCATGAGACCTTTGATCAGAAGAGCCCCACTACTGAGAGGAGAGCAGGATCAGAGAGGGGGGGAGGTGATATACAGGCGAAAGAATCCAGAATCCAGATGTGTAACAAGATGAGATGAGGAGGGTGTGAAAGTATGTGGCCTCTCGTGACTTTGGACTTAGTCTTTTGTTTGTGAATGTGTGAGTCAGTGAGTGTTAGGGTATGTGTGTTAATGTCAGATGTATATGTTCCATATTAGTCAGATTTGACAGTGATGCACATATGAGACTAACAGGGAAGTCAAAGGGTAGTAAGGGTAAGTCCTATACCAGACAGCAGACATGTTTAACATGAGAGTGGGTGAAGGATGGGGTCTTGGTTTCTTGCTGTGTTTACATAAATAATCATTTGAACCTATTTGTTATTTTATATAATTTCATATAACTTCTTCCTGTAGACTTCAAACACATTACGGGTTAAATGTATAGGCGGTGGGGAAAAAACAGTGTACATAAAAAGACAATAGCAAGATGAAATGCTGTATTTTGACCTTAAACAATTTTACACTAGTCGTTTA
Organism: Ctenopoma multispine; assembly: GCA_034779795.1. Lineage (NCBI taxonomy): Eukaryota > Metazoa > Chordata > Actinopteri > Anabantiformes > Anabantidae > Ctenopoma > Ctenopoma multispine. The sequence goes on from JAUYWH010000016.1 coordinate 4,949,533, forward strand.
AATTTCAGTACTATGTGCACTATTTTATGCATTAATGTGTTAAAAGACTCCTGTAGCGAGCTAGAGTGATTCTGTGCCGTGGTGATTTTAGCAGCGCTGCTATAATTAGTCTGTTTTAATAGGACATTGATTAGGCTTGGCAATAATGTGGTGAATGGACACTTTGTATTTATTGCAGTATGTGTAATATTTTTTACAGTATTTGCAGACCATTGATTAAGTTACACAGCAAGGCTAAGAATCCCTAAAAGGTTATTTGCTTGTCAACACTAGTTTACAGATATCTGGGGAGGGGGCCAACTTTTCTTCATACACCATTTATCATGCTTGACAGGCTTTTCCTCTAAACAGGCTTTATGTGTTCACATGCTTGGATTTGACTGACCACAACTTTATGGGACAATCACAGGCAGTCAGTGAAAAGTACTCCCTTTTTTAGAGGCCATAACTATAAATCATCAACCGACTGGTCATTAATTCAGACATTTCTTCTCCTCTTTAGCCCTCCAACTGCCACTGGTTTGCTCTGAGCAGACCGCAAACTGGCTGAGCTCCAATCTCAAGGTCCTGTCCAGTTATACGTTTGGGCTAAATTAGCATATTCAGGATGATATAGACATGGTGGAACAGCAGACAGGAGTTCATTAGAGGGTTTGGATTTTGCTCTTGACCAGTGTTAGACATGAAATAGATACGTGTCCTGTTTGAGATTAAACAGACACACGGACACTAGAGAAAAAAATACTACAGATACAGTACATCCATCCATTATCTACCGCTTAATCCGAATTCGGGTCGCGGGGTGTGCTGGAGCCTATCCCAGCTTTCTTCGGGCGAGAGGCGGGGTACAGCCCGGACAGATCGCCAGTCCATCGCAGGGC
>JAUYWH010000016.1:4950513-4981373 GCA_034779795.1 Ctenopoma multispine
AGGAAACCGGAGTACCCGGAGGAAACCCACGCAGACACGGGGAGAACATGCAAACTCCACACAGAAAGGCACCCGGCGACCGCGCTAACCACTACACCACCGTGCCGCCCCCAGATACAGTACATATTATTACAATTCCCACCATAATAATGTCACTACGAATCACCATTAATCTGAGAGATCAGCGCTTGCGCCTGCTGGTCTTCCTTCTTAGTAACTGTGAAACCTGAAAGGTCAAATTTAGTGGTGGTGACTCTAGCAGCGGCAGCACAGCAGGTTCAGACACACTCACAACAGCCCAGGGGTCCCACGCCTCCCAGGCCCTCTCATTAAAGCTAAAAGAGGATCTATCTGGCACAGGCCTCTCTTTGTCAATGGCCTGGATGCCATGACTGTTGTGAGGGAAAAAAAAAATTAAATGAGCGAAAGCTGGTTGGTCACTTGGCTGGTTTCTTGGATAATTCAGGGGCTTTTTGGAATTGCTCACCAAGTTACAAAGTGGTAGATGGTATCAAGGTTTCATTCTGGGGATAGAGCACTAATTTTTTTTATGCTCATCAATGAGCCACAAGGAATCATAAATGCCCTTTACCCTGTTGCGTATGGCTTCAGGTTCAGGTAAACACTTATTAACTTATCTAATGTTTTAATTTGTACTTTTAATCAGGCTCATGGTCATCCAGTTCACAGCAGTGGGGTCCAGTATGTCCCTGAGACTTTGGCGCAGCAGAACCAGGTGCCGAGTCTGCTGCCTGAATCACACAGCCACCAAAGGCGGTGGTCACACCCCCAGCACCGTTCCACTGGAGTTCTTCCACAGCCGGAGCCCGAGGAGGAGACCCAGCCTTTTATCCTGGATCTCAAGAACTTTCCAGACCTGGCAAATGCTGACATCAGCGCACAGAACCCCAACATCCAGGTAAAGGGGGAGAGAAAACACATTACTGTATTTGGGGCACATGCAAAAGCTTGTTAGACAACCTTAAACTGAGTTTGAAGTACTGTATATTTTATTCAGTACAAAAACAAAATTAACCCCTTATAATATTGAAATACTTTCAATTAATGTTCTTTAACCATACACTAAGTAGTAGGTGGTAATTTATGGGTGAAATCCTTCTAGGAGAACTGTGCAGTTGTATCAGTTATTGTTTAAAATTAAAAATTCCCTCTTGTGTAACAGAATATAAATCTGTCAGTCTAATTCTAGAGACCAAACCTTGTCTTTTTTGCTACTATTTAATTAAAATGTAATAAAAGCTAGAGGGATCTGTAATCATACATGTCTATTAAGTTCTCATCATTTCTTTCTAAACTGACCCAAAAAGTTGTTCTGTTTAACTTATCTCAGGGCAGTTATCCACTCCAACTCTGGTCAATGTAATCAGGATGTGGTTAGAGGGACATAATGATGCCGGCCCTTGTCTAAATCAAGTACAAAGACTGATGAAATTTCTGATGGGTTTTTATGTAGCATATAGACCAGATGTACCATTCCTTGGCTGAAAGACCAAAGGCAATATACGAGCTATAACATGGCTTTTGGGGTAGTTTGCTTTTTTTCCACTTTGTTGTGGTCAGACTCGGTCAGAAACAATACTGTAGGCCTATTTATCTTTATTTGTAATAAAAAGAATATTAATAACAAGATCAAGAAAACAGAATAAAGGTAACTGGTGCTGTGAGAATTTGAGCACCAGACATGTGTAGAGACCTTTGGGGGGAGACAGAACCTTTACAAATTCACCTCAAAAACCAAGTACAGCATTAAGCCAACTAAAGCAGGGCGCGTATACTCTGCAGAGTGATGTGGTTCTGTTATATTCTATTCTAGTTCAATGGCACAAATGAGATAGGGTTAAGTAAATGGCAAAACAGTAAATGAGTGTCGTTGTGGAAAGTACGGGTGCTGGAGTTGAGTTGGAGCCTCTCCGTCATGTGGGCCAACGAAGCTTTTTCTGTTTGTGCATTAACACTGTGCTTGAAAGGAATTATTACAGCATCAGTAATTATGTATTCTGTATTGTCACTACGCTTGAGGGTTATTTGCACCTTCGACTTACAGTCGGAATCAGGGGTCGGGAAGGGGGGCTGGTCTATGATCGCTCTGGCTCAGTTCTGCGGTTCAGGTCATTCTGCAGGTCTTACTGTTTGTGTTCTGTACAGCAGAAAAACTACTCCAACACTCAGGTGAGTTGGGAAGGTATGTGCTGCTGTTTAAAGCTTTTTTAGCTTTTTTCCTGCTGCTTAGTCTCATAACTTCTCAACTCCTCTAGTTGGTTCACCAAGTGCTTCAGTGGTCGTACCTCACTGTCCACCGTCGTACCTCCACTATATTTCAACAAAGATACATAGTGTGATCCATGATGATGAAGATAGACAAAAACGTATGACATAAATAGCAAACCCCAATAGACCCCCCACAATTTGCAAATCATGTTTTTTCATGTTTTCATTGGAGCTTGTGTCTTATTATTGTCTAGGTCGCACTATGCATCAAGGATATATTCAGCTACTTTTAACTGTGAAATTAATTTTACAACAGTTAAACAAAAATATATTTTCCTTGTAGTCTCCCTGTTGCCTGGTCTTCACATCAGCTGAAGTGGGCCCTTGAAAGTAATGTAGCATGAATGATGAGTCATATTTAGGTAATGAGATGTGGTTATCCAGAATAAATGCTCACATTCTTTCTCGGAGAAGATTGTTTGGTTGGTTGAATTTTTAACACTCACGTCTGCTTGGCTCACTAAGATTCGGGAGTGGGTTAGTTCACTATAATACACAGATTTTAAATGGTTGGTTTCTTGAGAGGAGCTTGTAAGGTAAGCGCCAATGCTGTGAAAAAGTATCAGTGGTACTAGTTGTTGATGACAAGTTGAGGCAGCAACATTGCACAGTTCATAGTCTGGTTACTTATGTTAGTGTTAATGAGTCAGTTTGTAGACTTATGGTAATAATTTGTTCAGGTTCAGGTTTGTTCAGGCTAATTATCCCTTTTTCTTTCTATGTAGGTAACTATTGAGGTAGTGGATGATCCTCAGATGGAGGTAGAGATGGATCTGGCCAAGGAAAAAGACTGGCTGCCCTCTTCTTCTACAGTAGACTTGCTTGGAGGCAAAAAGCTTTTCTGGCCCCTTTTCTGGAGTTACACTGACGCTGATTCCAGTGAGGACAGCAACAGTCGGTCGGGCATAGAGGAAACTGGTGAGGAAGAGGAGGAGGAAGATTACTCCCTCGATTACGGCAGCGAGGAGCCCTTACCCAGTGGTGTGGGTGGAGACTGGGATACTCGTTGGAATGAAGGCTGGGATCCTATGCAGAGTTACTATGGTAGGTTGTAAGAAATTCTACACTGACTCTCTGCTATAAGAGCCATATAAACACAGGTGATCTAGGTATGATCTTTTAAAAAAAATATATCCTGCAGACTTTACTCAGAGCAAAATGCAAAAAGGCAAAATATAATGACTACATTTACCATAACAAAGAAATGTTCAATACAGTATTACATAGTAATGACTGCAGGAGAGGCATGGACTCAAAGTGAGAGAGAAACAATGTGGTAAGGTAGAACGACAGAGTGGCTTAGGAAGAGTGGATGGTAACGGTCTTCACAATCAGAAAGAAGTAAATGATGCCAGCATGTGAGACAGCATGAGCACCCGACCATCAGGACATTGTGGGTTATGTGCACTTTGAAGTCGACACTGGTCGTGCTGGTCGCAGAGGCCCGCCTTTTGAAGATGGGTCCAATACACTCGCTAATGGCAGCGTGAGGCCGGCACTGTTCCCTGGAACAAAACAGTCCTCTGCTTGTGGACAATTAGAGGGCAGATTGGGAACAAAGAATGACAGGGGCCGTTCAGCCGACCCTTTCATCCTTCCCTGCGCGGCCCTCACTGCCCTCTGCGGCTCAGCTTTTGAGTCAGTTCAAGAATTTCAGGGGGCTTTCAGGGCTCTACATAACTTTTACAGCTCTTTTACCCCTCTTAATTCTGCCTTCCTTTGGTGGGAAAAAATGTTGTCTTTCAGCCTGCGTGGACCACGTATTCTGTGGTAAAAATAGTAATTAATGAGAGAGAAGATAGGGCCGCATAGTAAAAGAAATAGAAGATAGAAGCAAGATAGTAAAAGACTCCGAAAGTTTGATGTGATAGGCAGTGTCTTACTGTAGATCAGAGCACAGTTTTTCTTACCACATCGTAAACCTTTCATTCTTCAAAGATATTTCCCAAAGACACAAAATGTGCTTGATTGATCAGTTTCTTTTTAATGTTTTTGAAACTTATGTTGTGGCACAAACTGTCACAAAGGTCTGTTTATATAGTATATTTTGCTCTTTGATAAACCTATTCCCTATACATCTACTAATATAGACTTTATCTATTTACGTGTTGTGCATGTAGATAAGCCAGAAAAAGACTAAGTGAACATAAATCAAGGATGTCTGCCTTAGCTTATTCTGTAATTAAGACTCTCCTGAGACCTCATTCCCGTATGGCCACATGGCAAGTTGGCAGTGCCCACAAAGTAAAATTGGGTGCTCGCTACACCCAAGCTGGTATTTCTGCACCCACCTCGCCTTTAATCAAGAATGACTTGTTTTCAGTGTTATTAACACCACAAGGAAACATAGTGCGGAGGCGGACAGCCACAGCACAGCTTCTCTCTCTCTAATTTTACTGAAGCCGTCTTAAAAAGAATATGGGTTTGCATGGGAAAGGTTAGACCAGGAGAAAACTGTCCATTTTCATAGACTGAGACAGTCAAGAAACATTGAAAATGTATTGAAGCACAAGCTGAGTTCACTTCAACACAACTAATTTTACATCCTTTATAATCCAAGTTAACTTTCTGAAGTTGTTTCTGAGTTTGTTAAATACAGTACATTTAGTAGAAAGCATAACGTAGGGCTCCTGTAACTCTCAATTTAATTCCATCGTTTAATCTCTATGATATGTGTTGCAATAGGTGAGATGTATCACAGAAGTAGTATGTGTCACTGACTATGTTTGAATTTTCTTTCCCACAGAGAAGGAGACAGATGAGTGGTCTCCCTGGTCTGCCTGTTCAGTGACATGTGGACATGGTGAAAGGAAGAGGACCAAGTCCTGTGGCTACTCCTGCACCCTGACAGAAGCCTCTAAGTGCGACTTGGAGCCTTGTCCTGGTGAGTTCATACTTTCAACTTAGGAAATAAAAATGAGAAACTATGGCCATAGAACAGAGATATTATTCTGATTTTGCAATATTGCTACCCTATCACACTCTATTGCCCTTGCAGGTGATCTTAACACTGTGGTAGAACCTTTCCCTTTCGATACGGAGAATGGTACAGAGCCGTTTGGAACAGGTGAGTGTCATTTTTCTTCTAAACACCTTCTATTGGGATCATATAATATTTTACATAAATAATTGCAGAAGATTGATACTGCCATGATGTACTTGCCATAGGGAAACCTGGAACTGGTTTGCTGAATAATGTAACATTCAGCCTTCAATATTTAGATGCCAGACTTGACTCCAAAGACATAGCTGTTCATGCTACCATAAACAACAATTTGTTGTATTGCTGTCCTCTTTCCATTAGATGTGGACAGCTGTGAGAAATGGCTAAATTGTAAGAGTGAGTTCCTCCAGAGGTACGTCCACCAGGTGTTGTCTGAGTTGCCCAGCTGCCCCTGCTCCTACCCCTCTGAAGTGGCATACACTGTGGTCAGCATCTACGATGAGAGTCGTGGCTGGCAGTTCCGCTGGCGAGATGCCAGTGGCCCAAAGGAGCGCCTGGACATATACAAACCTTCAGCACGTAGCTGCATCCGCTCAGCACTTTCTGGCGACTCGTCTACACTTGCAGCTCAGCACTGTTGTTATGACGATCGTGGGCGGCTGATCACACGGGGGAAAGGCGCAGGCACGCCTAACCTGATCAGCACTGAGTTTTCACCCGAGCTGCATTTCAAAGTGGACGTGCTGCCTTGGATCCTGTGTAAGGGAGATTGGAGTCGCTTCCATGTGGTGCGGCCACCCAACAATGGACTGAGCTGTCCAGAAAACCCCCACGAAGATGTCTTCATGAATGAACTGGAAGAGGCCAGGGAGTACTGAGAAACCCTGGCCAAAACCCCCACTTCATACCGATAGTCAATCCTAATTTGAGAGGAGACTGCCCTGCTTAAAAGACATGAAATATTACATCTAAAATGTACATCAGTCATTAATCATGCATTCAGAGGAAATTAATGTTTTTGATTGGGGTATTTGTGATGTATAGGACTGATGGTAAAGTGTGGCTGTCTCAAGTTAGGATTTGGCACAGTGTCCTGATTTCAGGTTTGACTGGATTGAACTGTCTTACATGAATGGAAAAAGCAGTGTTCTACCATCGCTTCCCAACCTGTTACACATCTAGCATGACATCCAGCTCTCTCTCTTTATATTCAGTGCATGTGAGCATGGTGTCTACCTACTGGCTTTTTCAACTGATAACAGCAACATATGGTAAACATCCTAGTCATGCTTCTTAGAGGTTTTACATTAGGAAATGTGTGATGTGGGATGGTTATATCGATCAACCAAACACATGCATGGGTATAGTGAAACATAAATAATCCACTTATGCTGCTAAATATGGCTTCAGGTTTAACAAATATACTAAGAGGAACCAGACAACAAAGCACCAGTAGATCCCAAAAAAATACAAATGCAGTCACAGTAATGTTGATTTCAGTCTGTCTTTTTAGACATTAAATACAAGCATACATTTTACAGAATTCGAAATCTGAACCAGAGAGGTAAGCTAAAATGATTTATTACATCAAGTTGGCATTACTACGCTTGCTAGTGAGAATTATGAGAATTTAGCCAGTAATTCTACAGGAACAGCAAACTTGATTTTAAATATTTTGTCACGCAGATTGAGTTCGTTTCCTTACATTTTCACAGATGGGAAAATATACTGTATAATCTGGGTGCCAAAGAGTTGCAAATCACACTGTTGGTGCCTGTGTAAGTCCAGCCTCCTAACTCTCTAGGGTGCAAATGTAGGAGAAGTTCTACAGTAAGTAGATTGTGCTCATAGATGTGTGTCTATAATGTTCTCAGGGGGACTAACTGACCATGATAAACAAATTTGTTCATTTACCTCGACAGTGGAGCACTATTGGACCTTGCGCAAAGTGTATTGGGGTAAAGATTAGTAGTGGGGTGTTAGTGTGTAATTCAGATTGGAACTGATGAACAGATAATGTTATTTGTGCAGTTTCAGAAAGCAGTTGATGATTTGCCTGAATAACGTAAGGTCTTTGGGTTTATGTACAGAACTGGATTGGATAGCAAGGGCATTACACATAAAGAATGACTGACAGAACAACAAATATATGTAAAGACAACATGGCAACATGTTGCTATTACGCATTGTCTTTGACTATTTGGTATAGTGCAGATGATTGAAATGGCTGATGTCTACCCCTTACCAGGGTAGGTTTAGCACTGGTAGCAGTACTGGAACTCCACCTCACTCAAAACACAGTCAGGGGCAGTAATAAAGGACACCTTAAAACTCCAGGAACTGCCCTTTCTATCCAGTCTATTTCTATGGTTTTTCGCTCCAAACCTTTTTCAGGAATTCTGCTTCCAGGTTTGTATATGCAGACATGCATTTACAATTTGGAATTACCAGTTTTAAAGGAAGGCACTTTATTTAAAGTATATATATATGATACAAATGATATATCAAAATGTACTCATGTTCACCATTTGTTGATGACAGTGTTATTGTGAAGGAAAACTTGCCAGAGATGCTGCATTGTTCTATGAAAGTGCATATATAAATTGTTCTGTTGAGAAAAGCATGATCTTGTGTGATTTCTGAATCTAGTATTACATATATGGAGTTGTACAGTATTTATTTGTGTGTTCTTTTTTTTTTAAGTTTGCTGAAGCTTTGAAATGACTATACTCAACATGGTGCACTATTTGGACTGAAAAACGAACGGACACATGGTCAAAAGGGAAACCGTATGCCTCATATCACTTCATACAGCAACATCATGTCTGTTTTATTCTACGTTGTACTGCAGTGCTCTATGAATACTTTGTTGCAATTATGATGAAGAAATAAATATAAAGACCTTGCATTCATCATCCGACTTTTTAATGTGTCTTTTATTTTTCACACATGAGATACTGTACTGAGCCAAGCATAGCATGGTACTGTAGGGCTAAATTCCTCAAAAACAACTCAGTAGTTATGCTCTGGACTGACTGTTACACCAAACTTTTCCGTTCCTTTCCTCTTTAACAAGACTGGTACAGTGCAGTTCAGTGAAAACATGTCACTCCCTTCTTTATACCAACAGGCTCAATTTTAAAAAATAGCCAGTAAGAAATGTCTGAAACTTCCATCATGAGGAAATGAGCAAAGATTAGCTTAATTAGAGATATTTTTTTACATATTGGGAAATATACTTGTGTGCTTTCTTGCAGTGAGTTAGATAGGAAGGTGATCCTTTTATGTCTACTGTATATCCTAAATTTGAAGCTACAGCTAGCCAGCTTAGTTTAGACAAACAATACTGGAAATTGAAGAACCGTTTCGATAAACAGGTGCAGAGCCATGCTAGCTAAGCTAAGCTAACTGGCTCTTATCACTCGATTTTAACTTGCAGCAAGAAGCAAATGATATTTAAAAAAAAGTTTCATAAAAATAATAATACGTAATAAATAAGAAAACACTCTCGAGATCAAGACACAAAGAAACATTTTACGCTGGTATATGTTTCTAACATTTCTGAGCTAATGGAAGCTGTTGCACTAAACTGTAAAAATCTGTCAATATCACTTGTGGGTTTGTCTGCTATAGTGTCTTCCTTGATAAGAAGTAAGGGGCATGTGAATCTAATTATTTACAAATATTCTTGTCTCCAAGTTCAACAGATCCTGATCCCAGCGTTGACAGGATTCAATTAGGTATCACAGATGTTCTCTTGCACAGCAGTGTGTGCACTTGCAACAACATCACACAGACAACAGATAACAAATGCTATCAGAGTTGATTCAGTTTCATCATTTGTATGTTTTTGAGTTCACATCTGAAAAAGTAAAAGAACAGAAAAACTGATATTAAAATTATGCAGAAGATTTTCCAATTTTTAAGTGACATATTTAAAAAACCTTGAGATTAAAAGTTCAAAGGTCAGGGGACATGCATCCATAGGTGCATTAAGTTTAGGCAATGCAGATTCGCCACTTAGATATTCCTGCGGGCTGTGACGTCTATTCTATCTGCTGCAAAAAAAAAGACATGATAGAGTTCACTACATAAAAACAACAGATCAAATTGGGACACAATTAGCAGATAGCATATACTAGCATATCCATCCCTTCGGTAAGTATCCACTGTGTACCACTTATGAACGATAAAGAGCTTGGTAGGTCTACTATGGTCCTCCAGTGATTCCTATGTTGACTACAGATGAGTGTTGTGTGGAGGGAAGCCAGACACATGTTGACCACATTGCTGCCGCAGAATAACAGATAAATAACCGCAGATGTGTGGACAGAGGAGAAAGCAGAGAGAGGGAAAACACAAGAGAGAGGAAAAAGGAACATGAAAGTGTTTGGAATGGTTTCAAACCTCTGTGGCTAAAAGATGTTATCTGAAATATTGAATGAAGCAAGAGGTCCCGGACGGATGCATTTCAAAATCCTGGGTGAACACACTTCACAGCTTGTGGAGGGCATGTGCATCATGTCGCAGAGGAAGTACACTGTGGTTATACAGAAGTTCAAATTGACCAAAGTTATGTATTTCAATTTAGCATGAATTATTTCATTTACAAAATGGGGAAAATATCAGATTGCCATCTAAACTTGGTGCATCCTTCCCAGTGCACTTATGCAGTGTTTTACCCAGTGAATGTGTGTGTGATGTGATTCATCCTTTAGTTATAGCGCTGGTGGCCCAGGACTGGTGCCAGCGCCCAGTGGTTACAGATCTGTTTACTTTTGTAGACTGGCAGGAACATGAGATTTCCTCTGGGTGTACTGAGGCTGGTCGACCTGCAAACAACACAGCCCTTCAAGTCCTTCACTGCTCCCGTTACAGGCCCTATCCCCCGCTCACCCTCCCACCCTCCCTGGATGACTTGTGATGAGAGAAACCCCACGCAAACAAACATACACTCACACAGGGTTTCAGCTAAGTCATAAAAACCAACCATGGAAGCACTGCATTAATGCTAACAAACACATTCTTGTCACATGGTTTAGCTTTAGCTTTAGCTTTAGCTTAGTTTATAAGAATGCAAGTGGATCTTAGGGTCATATGGATTATCTGGCGTTAGACCGATCCCATTCCTTGACCAGCTTGACACAAAGAAAGGCCTTGTTTTGAGACAAGACAACCAACAAGACTAATTAAAACTGCTGATGCATGTATTTTTCTCTGCTAACACACTTGTAGTAGCAATATTAACATGCTAAGATTTCTTAAATTGTTTTTATTTAACCTCTAGGTAAATCCCATTTCAATTAAAAACCTCTTTAACAAGGGAGACCTGGCCAAGATAAAAAAAAATCATTCATGGCGACATTAACCACATGGCAGTTTCTACCACATAAAAAGTAACACAATTTAAAGAGTACCAATCATCCATGAGAACAAAGACAATACAATACAAAACATAATAACCTCAAAGAAGTAACCAAACATAAAAATGTCATTACATTTCATGACGTTAAAGCCATCAAGCCATATTACCTCATACAAGAACAGAATATTATTGTAATCCAGCACAGACAGAAAGGTAGAAGCAACTAGCCTTCTTCTGGCTTCTAAGGAAAAACAGGACTTGTGTCTAAAAAAGAATGCTACCTCCAGTCTCTCAAGTTTAGACACAAGATTGTCAACATGTTGTTTAAAAGTAAGACAATTATCCAGGCACACACACAAAGATATTTGTAGCAAAAAAAACATGTCATTTTTTTCAACTGGCACAATATCAACCAAGTCAGGGGGATTTCTCTTGGTATTAGAAACAAGATTAAACATTTTATGTGCATTCAACACAAGCTTAAAGGAAAAAAATTGAGACTAACCACAGATCCTTGGTGAACACCCCTGTCTTGAAGACAGCTTGAATAGAGACCATTAACTCTGACACATTAAATCCTGTATTTCAGGTTATTAAAAAATACCTGACTGCATGTCCATCCTAGCTTAACCAACCTTTACAAAAGGACACGATCCACTGTATTAAATGCCTTATACACAATAAATAAGTATCTGCTTTGTCTCCTGTCCAAGGCTGTAATAATAACCTTCATGACAGCTGTTATGGCACTATGCTGCTCTCTGAAACCTGACTGATTCTCAGTCAGCATTAGCCTGAAAAACTCCTTCAACTGGTTTCTCACTAAAGTCTCATGTATTTTTTGCCATTACTGGTAAAATAGAGGTCGGCCTATAGTTATTTAGGGTGGAGACATCCCCTTTCTTCAACAAGGGTGAAACTAAAGCAGCTTTCCATTCCTTGGGGATCTCATTCGAGACAAATGTAAGATCACAAATGTGCATAAGCGGGGCAGCAACAAATTCTGCTGCCAGCTTAAAAAAATATGGCTCTAATTCATCTGTCCCTGCAGGGTTTCTCACATGTAGGTTTAACATCGCATAGCATACCTCACTGTGTGAGAAAATGACCTAAAGGTAAAACCTCACAAACTCAATAAATGATAGATGGAATTCATATGGTTTGTGATTGAGAGAGTGGCTGAAGAGACAAAATTCCTATTAAAACAATTTAACATGGTCAGCTTATCAGGTACCATGGTAGAACTATAAACAACACAAGGAGGAATATCATTTACATCATAATAATGTATTTATTTCCAATTCTTACAAAATTTCTTAGGATCATTAAGGCTTGAGGTGGTAGGTTGAAGAAAGAAATCTGACTTTTGAATGGTTGTACAATTATTCCTCAGCTGTCTATAGAGGGGCCAGCCCAAAGCAGAGCCTGTCTTACAGGCAAGATTCCTCTCATGCAGCATAGTAAAATTATTTATGTTCTTTATCCTATACCTCTTCATAGGTGGATCCCAATTAAAGTATTTGTAAAGTAAGACCATGCAGTTTCAACATTATCAATAAGTGATGCTTTTGCCAGTCAAAATAAAAAAGGTCATGTGCTTCATGTCACGTTTAACAATAAGCTGAGGTTTAGTTTTAGGAGTCTCAGTATATCTAATGGCAGCTATAGCTAACACCCATTAACACAATCTCCCTGCAATAAAAGATGGAAGATACATTTGCTAATTTGCACTAAACACAAAGCAAGGCTCATATTCATACCTTTGTGTAGTAACTGTTCGATCATAAGCCAAAGTAATGCACAAATAAAAAAAATAGCCAGGTTATTTGTACCATGTGGAAAGAGAAGAGATCACCGTAGTTATTAAAATTCACTCTGAGGGGAACGTGAATGTCTGAGACCAATTTACATTGCAAGGCGTCCAGTAGTGACATTTCAGCCCAAAATGATGACCATCTACCTTAAAACAACAACAACAACACACAAAAAAACAAATCAAGGAATCACCAAAGTCAGTAGCATTTATCTGCTGGAGACCACGAGCAAAGTTCATCCTAATTCACTCAACTGTTGAGATTAATTACAAAAATGCTAGTGGAGCAATATTACCAGCATGGCTGAAAATGTTGAATGTATAAAAACTTTTATTGTATTTTCAGAATGACACTTATCAAGATGTATTTTCTTGTTTAATACATTTTATGCTGTTTTAGGCAAATAGTTTTATGCAGCAAGAACAATATTCAGGAAGATAATCCGAATACTGGACATCACATCCTCAGGAAAGTCTGAATAACTGACATTCTTTGGATGAACCAGACTCTACTCTACAAACTTTTGTTTGTTTGCTCATGTCCTCTGGGAGTCTTAATTTTCTCCCTCCCTCTCTCTCTCTCTCTCTCTCTCTCTCTCTCTCTCTCTCTCTCTCTCTGTTGATAATGTAATCAAAAGAACAGCCAGCACAATACCTTTGGACATGAGACGGCCTGCAGATCCAGTAGTACTGAGGCGGCAGACAGCCAGCCATAACAACATCAAACAGCCTCTAGCCTCCAGCCTTTATACAGAGCCAAAACCCTGGACCAAAAATATGATTGCTTGTTCCTTTTAAGATAAGAATGCAGACAAGCAAGAAAGTTATTGCGAACAATATGTACAGGTATGAAGTGGCCTTAATGGTAAAAGTGGCTGTAGTAAACAAGTATGAGGAAAAAAGTTTGTAAGTAAGATGAGGTTTCTAGGATGCCTTAGATTAGAAAATAAGATAAGAAAAATGCAAAAACTAAATGCACAGCATCCTCATTTAATTGTGTAATGCAAAGGCATGTTTTGACACAACACGGCGTAATGTGTCTTACTTTCCTGGTTAGTCTATAGTTAATATTGTAAAGGAAAAAACAGAAATGAAAGAGTACTGGAAATTTGAGGAAACTGGAATAGGGTACCCCCTGCTGGTCACTGTCACTGAGTACACAGGATGGACCATTGTGCCTGAGATGGCTGGAGCTTTAGCATATCTCAAAAATCAAAGTCTTATTTGTCATCTTAATTAGAGTACCATTACGGCCATAGGGGTGAAAGGGAATGGGGGTAAATATGTTTTCTCATATTGATCATCAGTTGTTCCATTTAAAGCCAAATTCACAAATATGCAATTTTATCCAGCTACACTCTGTCATTACTGTTATAGGTTTGGGACTAATTATTATTCTCATGATTAATTCATTCTCATAATCATATTTTATATAAAATAAAATAAAATATCTAATTTTCTAATTATTTTTTAAGCTGAAAAGTTAATCATTTTGTTAATCAGTTGTTGCCTATTAATTGTCTATCACTGAACTCATCGGTTAATCATTGAAGCAGTGATACTGAAAGTGAAACTTTTTTCTATGTGTGTGTGTATGTGTGTGTGTTAACCTAAATTTGTCATTGTCAAGTGATCTTCAGCGTTGAATAAGGACAAAATCGAAAATACATCACCAGAAACGGCAATTACTGGGCTATCCTTAAAAAAAAAACTTTCACTTTCAGCTTTACTGCTTCGGTGCCTTGTGCAATGAATAGTGGTGATGGTAATAAACGAGCGACAGAGTATAGATTTGCATGGCCTTTCATTTTCATGTAATTCTGTCTACACACTGTGAAAACCTATTATTGGCATGGTTTGTCATGTAAAAAATAGAGTGTATACATCACCACCCTCAGGCTGAAATGGTACTCAGATTAGTATGCTGTTCACTGCTTACACTTTTGTGTCACCCTAAAGTCATTGTTGTATGAATATAAACGTGTGCTCACATTTAGAGATTAGCTAATTAAAATAGCTCAGATCAAATATTTAGAAATATATATTTTTATTCATATGGATCATCATAGTGCCTCCTACAAATACTGATACAGGCCAGTGCATCTGGATATCAAAAAGAGGCTGCATTAGAAGCAACCAATTGAATACATTTATGACTTGTTAAAGCAACAACAAAGCTAATTCAAATCAGAGTTTGTCCCTTCCAAGTCTACTTTCTCGCAGCCTTTTAGCCTATTTCAGCTCTGCAGAATGTGGTTAATGATCAGCCGATGTATTTACACGAGCAAACATAAGTGCACATTTGCTTCACAATATCCATCTGCATCACTTAGCCTGTTATGTCTCTATGTATTTCTTCATCAAACCTATGTGAGATTCTGTGTTGACGCAAACAGCTCCCTGTCGTCCCAGTGCTCCTGGAGATGGGTGTAATTGCATAAAAGAGGCTTTCCTGCTCCCCCAGCTGAGGTGAAAAGAGGCACGATCTGATGTGCAAAGTGCATCTATCTACGTAGTTCTGTGCTATCCTATTTTCAGTCACGGAGGAATTCCCTTGCCTCTCTGCGTTAAAACTGACTGGTGAGGGATGAACAGTTGTGTTCAAAGTTTTAAAGTGGTGAACACTCTCACTCACCTCTGTGTCTTGTTTATTGTAAACTGAGATTTACAAGGTGCAGTGGGTGCATGCCACATAGGCCTACTTCAGCCTCATTAAACAGGCATAATAGCTGTTTGCAGGGACCTGGCATAAACCTGACTACAGAGAAGGTTCTTGCTAAACTGGTCTCTGGGTGCTTTGTCATCATGCTGTATGTGGGTGTCTCTATTCAGTGCACAGCTGACGAGGTGTACCATTCTTTATAATCTTATGAAGCAGGTCAATGTTGTGATAAGAATCCTGTGTGGAGTGCTGAGTGTTGATGTTTCAGTAATCAGGTTTAAAGTTGATGACGATACAGTAAAATAGATAATAATGTAAACAATATTTTAAATCAACGTTATACTTAATTTATTTTTTCATTGGTGTGATTGTTGTCCTAAGTAGTGGCGTCAATACAGCAACCAGAAAAATATATAAATTCTGTTGTATGTTTGCAAAGGTTAGCAGAGCTAGCTTAGCAGAGCTAGTTAGCCTAGCAAGTGAGTCCAGTTGTTCCGTGGCAACTTGACTTTTAAACATTTTACCTTCCACCCAGAAAAAACACTTTTTTTGGGATGACTGGATGACTGAGAATCAGCCAATCAATCAAACCTTCAGTTGGTATAAAGCCGTTGTATAAATTAGGCATTAGTCACACAACACATTTTGTCTATGTGGAGGTTAGTAAGAGGCAATACGACAACTTCTACAATAAATGTTAAAATGAAACCAAAGGAGACATTGGTACAGCTAATGGGATTGAATTCACATTAAAAAAAAGAACCACTATCACAACAGGCCCCAGCGAGGATCGAACTCGCGACCCCTGGTTTACAAGACCAGTGCTCTAACCACTGAGCTATGGAGCCTGTGTTGGGCATTTGAGCAGTACAGTCCTAATTCAACATGTCACTGTATCACGGTCTGGCGAAAACACTTCCTGTTATTGTGTCCACTTGACGAAGAACAAGACCCTGACTTCACCACCTCACTGTGGACTAGTTAACCAGACACTCTCACTGAGCCTGACGTACAAAAATGGCTTTTTTCCATGTGCTACTGTCCTGGACTGCTCAAGCGCTTATGTTGTTGTTCTTTCTGATTTTTGTTGCCTTTCTTGGTTACTGCTTTTATATCAAAATCATTCACATGAAATATGACCACATACCTGGACCACCGAGAGACAGGTAAGTTAACCTACGTCAAATGCATTCTTTAGTTTATGCTAACATGAACGTTAACCGTTAGCGTTAGCCTAAACTATTGTGTCGACTTTACAGTTTTTTATTCGGTCATATGCCAACGATTTTGAAGGTAATGAAAGGAGACGGAGTTGTACACGACATGTTTCTGGAGTGGTAAGTACAGCAGACAAGGTAATGTAAATGTTCAATAGCCAAAAGTGTCAAAACAAACGCCATATCACACACTGTTGTGCTGTGACGTTACACCTCCTGTTCACTGCTACAGGTTTGAACTAAATCAGTCACAGGTCAGTGGTAAATCAGTGGTAACGATATAGATTAGTCAGTGTTCTTTTCGTCTTTGTTGGTGTATTTTGTGTTTAAGTTTATGTTAATTTCGTGCCATCTACTGTATACACATTAAACTACGCTGTTCTTTATGTGGTTATTGTCTCTATTACACGTGTAATTGCAGATGTATCACTTCCAAGTCTAACGTATAATTGACTTTTTATTTGCAGGGCAGAGAAATATGGGCCTGTTTACAAAATAAATATTCTGCATTATGTTACACTCGGTGTGACATGTCCAGAAATGACCAAGGTAAGCCCCACATTGTTAGTTTAGTCTTTTTATTTACTGTTAGTTGCACAAGTATTGCACAATACACGGTGTAAAGGTCCACTGATAGAAAGATAGACCCGTACTGTAAATAAATAAACAACTGTCATCTTTTGTAAAGTGTCTAAGCATGTTTAAAATATTGATACTTGATTTAAAATTGTGTTGTTTTTGTTAAGTTCCTGTTTTTTAACCGTTCTGGTTTCAGGAAGTCCTGATGTCCCCAAAGTACCCCAAAGATAAATTTGTCTACAAGAGACTCTTCAATCTGTTCGGTAAAAGGTAATTTATCAGAATGTCAGGTTAGCTGTACTGTTCATATTGTGTACATGTCCTGGATGATTATAGGTTGCAAACAAATCACAACCTTATTTTGGTAAAATGCAAGTATTGTGCTCCATGTCTCTCTTTAAGGTTTCTAGGTAATGGCCTGGTAACGGCTCATGATCATGAGATGTGGTATAAACAGCGACGGATCATGGACCCTGCATTCAGCAGCTTGTGAGTTATTTAGTTGTTGTACAATACTGTCTATTTATGTGCTGGTTATGCTATTTCACTAAATTTTTTTACCTTTTATTTCAAAGGTATTTGAGAGGACTGATGGGCACCTTCAACGAGAGGGCAGAGAAACTGATGAGTAAACTTGCGGATGCTGTTGATGACAAAACAGAAGTTAACATGCTCCACCTAGTCAACTGTGTTACTCTTGATGTCATTGCTAAGGTAGTGTGTCAAGTCTGTCTCTAGATCTCTTTCTGCTGTCACCATGATCCAGGATTTAAAGTTGTAATCAAGTTACAACTATTTTCTAAATATATATGAATGTGTGTTTGTCCCATTGATAATTCTCAGGTTGCTTTTGGTGTGGATTTAGACCTGCTGAATAAAAGTTCACCTTTTCCTAAAGCCATTGAGATATGTCTAAAAGGGATGGTAAAATATGTCAGAGACATCCTTTTTGAGGTATGACTTCACCACAAGTTTGTATGGAGTTTATGAGGTAAAAGCTGTTTAAACGTCTTGAGAACTTGTGTTTGCAGTACAATCCAAAGAACAGAACATTCATCAATGAAGTGAGGGAGGCGTGCCAGCTGCTGCGCACAACTGGAGCTAAGTGGATCCACGAAAGAAAGACTGCGATAGAAAATGGTGATGATGTCCCGAAGGACATTCTCACGCAGATCATCAAATCTGCTGGCAAAGGCACGTTCTCTAAATTTTAAGTCTCATAGATTAGATAAGTAAATATTTTAAATGTTTTTATGTTGTAGGTCGTGTTCGTATATTTATACTTATATCGTCATATTTATAGCACAAAGTGTGAGAATAAGTTAACAAAATGTAAAAAAAACCCCAACCCAATAGCATTATTATTTCAATATGTAAATATATACAATGACTCAACACACTAATAGATTTACAGAGCTTAATGTGATAGTTTGTGTTTTTTTTAAACAGTTTTTCTTATTATTCCAGAGGAAAGCATGACTAAAGAAGATGAAGAATTTATGTTGGACAATTTTGTGACATTCTTCATTGCTGGTGAGGCTATGTTTTATGTCTGCTTTAATGTGTTGAATGCTTCAAATGGTTTCATACTATATTGCCTCTATTCTCAATAAATATTATTTTCCATTCTCATAAAAAGCCTAATGACAAACATTTTGAAAACCATTTTAGATGAACTGAACTTATAAGCTCCATGTTTTTAATTAGAGATAAATAATATTATCACAATAATGTGTTTTGTGTGTTTCTGATACAAATTTGCTTCATTTGAAAGTATTTTTCTGATTTATTTGCACCTTTTGTAACATTTTAGGGCAAGAAACAACAGCTAATCAGCTCGCTTTTTGCATCATGGAACTTGCACGACATCCTGATATACTGGAAAAGTAAGAACTAATAACACAGTAAAATACGTGTTTCATAATATAATTGTTGAATGATGATTTCTTCAAGTGTGTGTTTCTTTTTTTTTCTCAGAGTTAAGAAAGAGGTGGATGATGTTATTGGGATGAAACAGGAGATAAGCTATGACGACCTGGGGCAGATGATCTATCTCTCACAGGTACATGTCATGAAGATGGGGAAGAATACAGCTCTCCAGGACTGTAGTTTACGCACATATATGTACTTTCATTTATGTAGTTATTTATTCACTCATTTACTCACTTTCAGTTATCTACTTCTAGTTTTGATGAGGAATGACATATACAGACGAGTTTTTCTTAAGCAGTTGACCCAAGGTGTGCCCTTCACACTTTAACCTCCCTCCAGGTGCTAAAGGAGACACTAAGGCTCTACCCGACAGCTCCGGGTACGTCTCGTGGCATAGATGAAGACATAGTCATTGATGGTATACATGTACCTGGAGGAGTCATATGTTTTGTGAGTCATTCAAATTAAGTGTGTTTCTGTGTCAGATCCCTAAAAGGTTATTTGGTGGGTTTGTCTTTTATATGCACAAATGACATAGGACAAAACAATATTTTTATCATTGTTTAAGAAATAAAACTTGCTGTGAAAATGTTTTATAAATTGCTCAGTTCAGCTCTTATGCAACTGGGAGAATGGAGAAATTCTTCAAGGATCCACTGACGTTTGATCCAGACAGATTTCACCCAGACGCTCCTAAGTAAGTAGCAAACCACCATTTGTAGGTGACGGCATGTTTTATTTTCAGCCTCGCCACAGACACCTGAAGGAAGTGGTTTATATTAACTGAAGTCGTCTCTTATCTGTTTTTACAAGGCCTTATTACTGCTACTACCCTTTTGCCCTTGGTCCACGCT
This sequence comes from Ctenopoma multispine, assembly GCA_034779795.1. Classification (NCBI taxonomy): domain Eukaryota; kingdom Metazoa; phylum Chordata; class Actinopteri; order Anabantiformes; family Anabantidae; genus Ctenopoma; species Ctenopoma multispine. The sequence goes on from JAUYWH010000016.1 coordinate 4,970,169, forward strand.
CCTGTCTGGGACAGAACTTTGCTCAGGTGGGTGGTGATTAAAACTCACTCAAAACATATAACAAGACATACTGAGTTAAACTAATGGGTGGTGGTGTGTTTGTAGATGGAAGCGAAAGTGGTGATGGCCAAGCTGATCCAGAGGTTTGATGTCACCCTTGTCCCAGGACAGATCTTTGACATCCTGGACACTGGCACGCTGAGGCCAAAGAGTGGAGTGGTGTGCACTGTCAGACACAGGGATCATAAGAAGTAGAAGTCAGACTGTACAACATCACAAGACCAAACCACAATAGTCAGTGTGGTAGATTTTGGTTGCTAGGTTAGCCAGACTAGTTAATTTGCTAAACATTTACAGTATGTTGTCTGTGAAGATTCTCAGTCATCCAGGTAAAGTTGCCGGAATGTTGACAGTATGTTAATATGATGTTATAATTATTGTTATTTTCTAACCACTGTAATAATATCAGGCACATGAGTATGTGTACACGTGTAATTGCTTTTCAATGATAAACCAGCCAATGAAGTTGTTTATGCTTGAAATACTTTATAATAAAGTATATAAAACCCCACAGAATTTTTTTTTACTGATGCAGTAATGTTTTACCTTGTGTGTGTTTATCACTGTTAACTGTGTTTTTGGCCATTACTGTCAGTGCACACAAGAGGGCGCTGTGACCATGCAAAGAAATCTGAAAAGCACCTGTTAGTAGTAATTGGGTTGAAAGAAATGTATTGGGGGGGTTAAAGGTCGTTTTCATTTTGAAATACAATGAGGAACTGGGGCAACAAGAAACACGTTAGATTAACAAAGACAACGATTTTTTTTATGATTATGGTTCACTTTTCCACTAGATTCGAACTCGGAATGTCTCTATACAAGAGAAAATAGTTTAAACAACAAGAAAGACGTGATCGCTGACAAACTTTGACTGAAATGTTAGGTTCACCTAACCTATGGCCTATGACACTTCTAGGCCAATATGTCCAAAGTGCACACGAACGGATATTTAAAATCTATTCTGTACGGTCCCCATCTAATAAACACATAAATAAACTTTTCTAAATGTGTTTTTTATTGCATTAATAGAACATGTGTTTCCTGAGCTGTAGTCCGTTACTCATTTAAACGAACGTGTTGAATTTGTCGTACTGTTCCTTTAAGAGGGCCGAGCCTGCGCCTTGCGACGCTTCACCGTGCTTCTCGTCTACCTGCTGCCCACTCCTCTCCCACGTCTTGATTGGCCGTCTTGGCCGAAATCCTCTTGAATGATTTCAAACCCGAGTGTTTGGACGAGGAGGAGGGGGTCCGCTGTTAATTCCGAGCAGGCTCCGGGAGGCTTCAATCCTCCGTCCAGCAACGCAGCAGCTCCCTGAAAGAGGCTTATCCGAGCGTCGCTGACGCGTCCAGGAGCACCGCCGGTAAAAAGAAAAGTTGGCTCGTTTAGTCAAACCTTCTGAACTTTCACGTAAAATCAGAATTGATTAACATTTAAATTATTATTATTTTTTTTAGCGCTTTTTGGTTCCCATCCTTTGAATGGAGGGGTGTCCGGCGGAGAGGGCGCACATTGCGATGGTACGCGGTGTGCTGTGCTGACAGGACTCGGCTCCTGGGACCAGGACTGGTGATTGGAAATCGATTGTAACTGATGCGTTTTCATTGTTAACGGAATGTGAGCAGCAGCAGTTTTTTTCCCGAGCTTCATAAAGGATTTTCTTTTGAAGGATTAGTGAGCGCGTTTAGTTCATTGTGGGGTCACCATAGCATCACGTTAATATTCTCATTTTCACTGTGGGCCTGCACAAGAGGAGACATAACGATACTGAGATATTTTGGACAATGTATTCATATTTTAACACAATTCCGCAGTTGAGGGTTGGTTAAACGATTTTAGTTTTAGTTTGAAGGCGCCGTGTAAACGTACTGAGACTCACAGCGAAGACAGTCATGGCTAAAAATCCGTCCGAGGGACCGAAGGATGACCTGAGCCAGCTGACGGACGAGGAGCTGATGCGCTGCAGCAAAGAGGAGCTGCTCCGCAGATTAAGGAGGGCTGACAGCGAGAAAATGAACTTGATGATTGAGCACGGCAACATGATGAAAGACATCAACCGGCGGCTGCAGGTGCACCTGCACGAAATCCGGAACCTAAAGGAGATCAACCAGAAGCTGCAGGACGACAACCATGAGCTCCGGGAGCTCTGCTGCTTCCTGGACGATGACCGACAGAAGGGCAAGAAGCTGTCCCGAGAGTGGCAGCGCTTTGGCCGCTTCACCGCCAGCGCCATGTGGAAGGAGGTGGGCACCTACATGATGAAGCTTAAGGAGCTGGAGGCCAACCAGGAGACCGTGCTGAGGGAGAACTCCGAGCTGAAGGAGATCATCCTCATGCTGGATGAGGACAGGAACGGAGCAGGGTCCAGGAGTTCCATAGACAGTCAGTCCAGTTTGACCAACCTAAATGGGGGCACGGGCACGGTTAGGGACGTTGGAGACGGGAGCAGCACGTCCAGCACAGGAAGTGCTGGAAGCCCCGATCACCACAATCACAACCACATACACAAGCCCGCCTCAGAGAACGGGAAGGTGGTCCCCACCATGAGGAGGTCCATGGACGACCTGTCAGTACCGCACCATCACAGGAGCATCCCCAATGGATTAAATGGTGAGTTACACCACAACATGACCCCGACCTGTGACCACACACCTGCTGAGAGCAAAAGAAGCACAAACTGTTTCTCTTTGCTGAGGTTACATTTAGTTTGAACATTTCTGCCTTACTGAACCACACAGCGGCATATTTACATGTAGGTACACATTCAAATTTTTGGATAATTCATAGATAATTCAGTCAGGCTGTGTGTGTGTGTGTGTGTGTGTGTGTGTGTGTGTCACTGCACTGACAACATATGCTGATCAAATTTGCTGTTGAGGATTAACATGGAGGGTCTTGGCTTAACCTCATGATACAGTCTTGATTGGGGCGATTATGACACACATGCACACACAGCATACTTAAGTGGCCTTTCAACACAGTGCTACCCCATGATTCCAGTCTGCACTGATTCAGGTCACTGCATTCATGGTCCTAAAGGAAGGCTTTTACACAGGGCTCAAGCAAATTGATTTCTTTTTTTGTTTGTTTTTTTTGGGGTCATAATCGTCGTCTTTTAGTTCTAGAAGAGCACTCATGCCTGCTTATGGGCCGATTGAAACACATGGCGCTGAACCAGAAATCAGTGTTCCTGTTTAAAGACCTAAATACATGGCTGAAAGCTCCAAGCTGGGATGAAAATGCCATGATGGAACAGGAGGACACTAAGCCTCGTTTTGCTAGCACATGGGTTCATAACTGACTGTGATCTGTGTTTGGTGAGAGGAATAAACGCTGTTTCACAGAGAAAAAAAGCAAAAGTCCCCCCATCTAGCTCAAACTTTATTATTATTATTATTATTATTATTTTACCCTGATTTACAGGGACAGGGCAGAAGCAGCTTGAAATCAGATCAGAAAGGTCACACGTTATAATTTGGACTTCCCTCCAATGTGCTTTAAAAACCATGAAGGTAACAAATACAAAAGGATGAGAGGATGCGTGAGGAGGAGCCCTTAATCCAGAAACACACACACACACACACACAGATGCTAACACGCACACAGTTTTGGGACGGTGTTTGCCTGTCATTACGTAACATCAATATTGTGTCTGCAGTGTCCTAGCACCTCTCTAAGCCGCTGTTTTGCTGGATGTGTGTGACATTGTGTGCCCCTGAGGCTCTGGCTCAGTGTGTTCATCACTGACAATGATGCACAGACACACAATGAAGCGCCAGCGTGGGAACGGCTCGCTCCGCTTGAGAGAATGATTATTATTTCATTGTTAAAACCAGTGCATTGGTAATGAGATTGAAGCCGTCTTGTCCGAAACAAAGCTTCGAGCATCTCAAATCTTTCTGGCAAGAAACAGACTTACTGTTCACGTTAACTCAGATGTTAATCGATAAAACAACAACAAAGCAGTATCCCAGAAGCAATCGGATCAAACAAGTGTTTAATCACTCCTTTCAATAAATACTTCTTCAAGACCTGCTCGAGTAGAAAATGCAAGCCCACAGGCCTTACTTCTTCACCAGCCCAGATTTGCTCAACAGGCTGCTTGAAATACGAGAGGGGCGACCACATTTGCGAGGTCAGATGTGGCTGTGGTGTGAGTTCTGCGGAGTGGTTTTATTTAATGCTGTCCAAATGCCGGCGGCTCCCCTGGGCATTTAGGAGACAAGCTCGAGGATCGCCACTCAAGTGCTAAATGAGCAGCGCACAGATGGGAAGAAGAGGAGCAGGGTGAAATAAGTTTAGTGTCAGAAGAGTAAAACCAGTCACTTGCTTGAGTATGTGATCAGTGACTTTACAAATGTTCTACTTTTAGAAGATTTGGATTTCTTTAGAGGCGAAGGAGGCACCGTGAGAGGTTTGTATGAAAGAGATCCCAGCAAATGGGCCCTCAGTGGGTCTCGGTAGTGTTGGGGGAGTGGCTGAATGGTGGTAAGGGGTTGGCTGGGAAGCTTGGGGGTTGTAGTGGTGGGGGACTCTTGGAAGGCATATTGAGCTCAAAAGAGGTTGGGGTTTGGAGACATCCTGCTGTCCGCTTAATTGAATTTCTTGTGCACTGACACGGCTGGCAACCCCCCCTCCCCTCCCCTCCCACCTCTCCTTCTTATGTGGACCCAGGCTTTGTGTGCGTGTATGTTTACTTGGACAGGGTGTGTGCTGTAATGTGCGAGGATAGCAAAGACTTCTGTTCAGAAGAAGAGGAAAAACAAAAAAAGGCAGAGCAGCAGGGGCTACGTTGAGTACCACTGTTTCGTAACCTATAATAGTGACTTCTATTTCCAGACTTCTCAACGTCTGGATTCACCTTTGGTGGTCTGGAACCTAATTCCAGACAAAGACGGCCTGAAATATGATGCTGTCACAGAGAGCTTGCATTAGGCTCCCCTGTAGCGCCCCATAGACTCAGTATAGCATGAGATTAAGACAGAGTGGGATTGCAAAGTGCTGCTCTGACAGATGAACTGATAAAGAGGCTCTCTGTAATAATGCTTGTTGACCTTTAACAGACCCTCACACATTCCCCCTGCCAAATGACTTTAAAGGAACAGTGCTTCTAATTTAGCCGAGTGCCACTAAATAAGCCAGAGGACGAGGTTTCACGGACTAGGATGGAGAAAGAAAAAGGAAAATATTCAACCTCAGGATGATGTGAGCAGTAGAAGGTGTCGCACACATGTACACTGATGCAAGGCCCCAGCTATGCATGGTTAAACGCATTTATGCAGCAACGGTGGTTTGTTTTTCCATGTGTGCGCCAGAGGCCAGTGAGATGTTGAATAAGGCCCAACGTTTGTGAACTGCTAGCAGCGCACTAATAGCGTGCGCCTTCATCACTAGAATGTTTACAGTGGCCTTTCCCTCCTCTCTCTTTCTACCATTAAGGCCTGAATACACCAGCATTTAAGTGGAGCTTTTAAATAGTGTAATGTTTTGCGTCAAGTTGAACTTTGGTGAAATTTAACTTGCAAATGTGTGGATTTGCCCAACAGCAAACTGTCTTGATAGTGCTGACCTTTGAGGGAACGGGAAGCCAAAGGGGTCTGAAACGAGTTAATGCTTCCTAACCTGGAGCTAACAAGCTCCTTACCTTTTTCACACTGCTTTACTGAATGAAATAATGTAAGAACAACACAACTCTGGGAGCTGTTGCGACTGTCTAATGGGCGTTATGTGCTGCCTGGCGGGTGTGTTTGTGCACCAGCTACAGTAGTTCAGCAGCTTCTACGACCAAATTTGTAGCAAAGACACACAGGAGAATTTCACCTGTACCTGTTTCTGGTTCGACCAGATTTTAATACTTTCCAGACCTGGTTACTTTAGCATCTATTAGCCCACTCAGCTGCCTGTGGCTTTCAGAAACCAGTCAGATAGGTTAGTGAGTCACTAGAGATTAAGATTCATAAGGGTTACACAATGCATTAATGGGAAATTGAATTGTATGTTTTATGTGAAGGTGACTACTTCCGCTAGTCTCCAGTGTTAGGAGAAAAAGAGCAGATGTGTGTTTTTAATATTTAAAATTCCATAGTGAGTGTGAACTCTCCTTTCTGATTTAGAGGCTTTTCAGAGTCTTCCTCTCTCTCTTCAGTTCCCTTTTCTCTTACCCTTGGGGAGTTACGTGACCTGAAAGCTCACAATGAAATGAACAGTAGAATCAGCCCTCCCAGTTGGCTACAAGTGTACGTGTGTGTTTCATAATGGTGTACAGTAGAGTCTTGAATTAAAAGGGGCAGAGAAACAAGTTCCTGTTTGCTTTGTTTTCTCCCACTTCAAAATCTCCACTCTCATCCACTTTAATGTCTTCAAAGAACAAGTCTGTGTTTTAAATATCTTTTGTTTTTTCTCAAATAACCGTAAACGTCAGAGTCAGCCTTGGTGTTTCTGTGCGAGCGCCTTTTCTCGTTTCAAAGGAAACCAGAGGATCAACAACACAATGGTGTTTTCCTCTCTGCTGTGATTTCAAGTCATTGTGTGGAATGTCTGCCAGGCTAAAAAAGGTAGTCAAAGCAGGAATGGGATGTTTTGATCCTGTTTGTCCACGCTCAGATTCATGTGTCTGCGTTTCACAAATGCTTTCTTGAGCTCTCCTAGACTCACCACTGGTTATGTTTGCTCTTTGGTCAGGTAAACAAGTAGCCTACTCTCTAAGATTATTATGATTGTGAAAATTAATAGGAGTGCGTTCGTTCATGTTAAAACATGTAGGAGAAATTGTAGCCTTTTTTGATACCTACTGTTGCCAGAGGAAATGCTGACATGTAATTTACTTCAGTGTTTAGCACATAACTCCCAAAGACATTAAATCAGACATTTCAAATGGTCTTTTATTAACTTCTCTGTGTTCTAGATATTGTGTTTTAAAATGAATAATGTGCAGTGACCGAGTTGCATCAGGTATTGTCTGAGAATTTCATCTCTGGCTTGCGTTTCACTGCACCCTGTCTATCTGTGTGAGGCCTGGTCGGCTGATAACACAGATAAAGATGTAGAAACTCGCATAGATGCACACAGGATAGATTGAGAGAGGGAGCCGCGGGGGTGGGGCAGGGAGGACTCTCAGCTGAAAAGCTAGCCTGTCAGGACGTCCCACATTCCTGGATAAATAAAAAAGGAAGGAGGTCGCTCTCCTGTTTGGGAATGAGACTGAAATGAAAGAGGTACAGGAAGATGGAAAATGAAAAGATAGATCTCTAGGTCACTTTTCAACCTACAGTCGGATCTTCTGTCCATTTATTCTCATTGACACAGCATTCACCCAGCACAATGAGCTTATGGAAGTAGCACTTTGAGTGTATGGAACTGTTTTATAGTGTCATGCCAAGCAGTTTCTTTTTATTTTCTTGTTTGAGTATTTTTATCTCCTGCGTCTCTCCCTCTCAGTCCGTGCTGATCTAAGTGGATGTCCTCTTTTCTCTGATTGTTGGGCAGTGGGCTGCTGGAGGGGCTGGGTTGCTCAGTCGCCTAGGCAACAGCAATGATCAGTGGGGCGAGTGGACGGCACCCACGCTTGGCCTCAGAGTCACTGAAGCGGAGGGAAGTAAAGGATAGGGGGATGGAGATAGTTTTGGGCATTGTCGACCTCCATGCTGGTTGACCCGTGCAGAATGATGCCATCCAGAGTGTGTGTGTGTGTGTGTGTGTGTGTGTGTGTGTGTGTGTGTGTGTGTGTGTGTGTGTGTGTGTGTGTGTGTGTGCTGCTTCGAAGTGATTCACTCATAGTTGACAAACAGGGTGTGGTTGGAGCTACACAATCATTTTCACTTATAAGCTGTTAGGAACTGGCTTTACTTTCAGACTTCACTTGAACAGGGGTAATTTTAAGAAGCAGATAATTGCACCTTTGTCACTTTCACAAAGTATTAAGACCGAGTTTGTCTACTATCAATGATTAAGGTTCTCTCATCTATAAAATACCATTTCTTCTCTTTTTTCATATCTTATTTTGAAAGATGAAAGTGGCATTTTTATATGATTTTGTTTGTGTGGATATGACGTAAGAGGAATAAAGATTATCTACGTAGCTGTTGTTGTATTGTCCTTTGCTTGTCCTCTGTCCTGTTGTCAGCTTGACCTTAACTAACTAAGGTTGATATTTATTGAAATTCACTACACCCCTGGCAAAACCTTTATTGATCTGTATCAAATGTCAAATGGGGCAAGATCTAAACAGCTGATTAAGATGCAAACAGGAGAAATGGGAGAGTTTGAAAGCGTAACTGGGTTCAGGTGGCACAGTGACAAACCATCTGAGGCTGCTCTGCAAACTCAGTATCAGCAGTTCAATTCCGTCTATGCAATACACCCTGTGACCTTCCAGGGTGGAACGGTCCCAGGTTGCCAGAAGTCAGCAACTCCTAGACAGAACACCTCTTCATCAACTCCTTTAGAGGGATGGGGTGAACAAGGCGTTCATCTGGATTTTCTGCCTGTCAGCTCTTTGCTTTTGGTGGCTGTGACATTGGAGACTGGAGTCAGCAGATGTCTTCACCTTGCTTGTATTTATACAGCGCTGTCACCTCACTCCAGCCTGTAGTTTAACCGTTAACAGATTGTTGTTTTTTTCTGACGTGGCCCACTTTTGGTTGGTCCAACGCAGAATGACTCATTAGTTTTTAAGCAGAGGGACATAAATCCTTATTTTGGAATTGTAATGTTGCAATAAAGAGATATTTAAATACTTTGATTTGTTGTTTCTTTATACTCATAGTTGTAACTTACAGTCACATGACCGGCGCGCCTGCAAAACATTTGAAACTGGCGTTGGGCCCTTGAGATAGATGAGATAATGTGGAGTTTTGACAGTCGGCTTAAGCATCTGGAATGAATTGTACAGTCTCACCACAGTTGCTTCATCCTGAAAGGAAGTTTTTTTGGGATGGTTTCAGGTAACATTGCTTGCTGTTCTGGAGGCTAATTTCCTTTTGCAGGCCAGTTTTGAGACAGGATTGTGTAACTTGGGAAAACACGTCTCTGTTTTGGTTTGGGATGGGCCCTGAGATAGACCTCTCTCTTGACTCATTCCAGTTAGTTGGAGCCTTGAAAGAAGCAGTGGTTGAAACATTTGGATGGCAAGTGATCGATCAAAGGAGTGTATGTGTGGGATGAATGCAGACATTGGTTGTTTTTCTAAACCTGTAAAGAATTAAATAACTGTTGTATTTTGCTATTTTTATTTCATCTTCTCCTATAAAGGCACACACTAACACCACTGTTGCCATCTGTCAGTGTACGATGATGGGGAACTCGGTAATTGTTATACAATACCTGATACACATCAGGAATTGAAAACATGTGAGAACGCTCCTCACTGAGCCACCAGCATGGCTGGAAGCTATTAGCCTTGTTTACATGTACTTAAATCTGTTCCCTTATGTTGATTTAAAAATACACATGGAATGATTCACATCCTTTTGGCTTTATTAGACAAAATATACACTCACTGGCCACTTTATTAGGTACACCTGTTCTAATCTAACTGTACTTTTACAAAGTATTTCTATACCTTTACATAACTGAACACCTTTTAATATAATGCACTCCGATACAACTACACCAACCACTATGAGCTTAATAACAAACATAGCCGTATGATAAATTATAACCTTATAAGTTTTATAACCTAAGTAGAATTCTTGGCAGAGCTGCTGTATTGCATTGCATTAGATTTTACAAGTGTACCCAATAAAGTGGCCAGCGATTGTATAAAGAAGATACGATAGATAAAAAGTCATATGGGGATGGTCAGAGACCAGCTTTGAAGTCTCAGTGCTATGTCCACATCATTAATATTCCACCACACATTAAATATTTATCCAAAAATGATGTGTCCCAGTTCTGCTGTTCATGACAAATACTCACTGACAATATAACAGCTGTTGAAATCCCGTCAGAAACATATTAGGACCACTTATACTTAACTGGGCCCGGCCTCGGCCTCAGATTATGAAACCTGATCAAAGTCATTACGTATTTGAACACGTCCAAGTGCAGAGCGTTTGATGCCACTGTGACAATCATAAAGCGCTTAGGTGCAAGCTGTTAATCGTATGAAAGTGCAGGCTCACTGAAATGAGTTTGTTTGACTAAATCAATGACTGGCTGAGGTTCAAGAACAAGCTTTTTATCTTTTCATCTATTTGCATGTGTTTGATATTTGTGGTGGTGGAGGATGTGGGCTGGTGTTAATGTCCGAGAAACAGGGTTTCCTGGGTCGCTCTCCGATCCTCTTTAACTGCAGCAGAGATAGTTCTGTGCTCAGCAGATGTAAAAATAAGTCTGATTGGCCACTGTGATACATGTTTAATAGTGGAAGTGGTGAAAGTAGAGACAGTGAGAGTTTGTTGTCAGTGCATGGATAGGTGAGAGGGGGAGGAGACGATACCTTCTCTTGTTTCTGTTGTTGTCGCTTTCTGTCAAGATGGACATAATGGCTTCGTGTAGAGTTGGTTATGTGTCAGATGAGGCAAATGCAGCCAGTTACTCATCTTCAGAGGAGCATCATAGAGCAGCATATTTCGAACTCTTCTCACTCACACGCTGAGAGAAGATGACACTCCTGACAGCCAATTATAGCCAACCCGTTTCTCCTCTCCAGCACTGTGGCCTCTTTACTTCTGATCTCACACTGCTCCTCTCTTCTGCTGCTGTTTCTGGGAGAGTTCAGCATCAGCATATTTTGAACCAGGCTTCAGCTTGTAAGGCAACAAGGATTAGTAAACAATTTAACACCGCTTCATGTTTCAGTATCACATTATAGCTGATAAGTCTCGAATACATTATTCTGGAATATTATTACTGGTGTATCTGTTGTATTTACATTTTTATTTGAACAGTTTGAGAAAAATGTCTGAATGTGAGTTGTCTGAACAATATTGCGGTTACAATATGTCTCAGTTTTTGGTTTGTGGCACACATAGTTTAGATAGAAGATATTGTTAAACCAGGCTTTATTAATAGAATTAGATGTTATTATAAAACTACTTACAGCGGGGGAAATAAGTATTTGACACATCGGCATTTTTATCAGTAAGGGGATTTCTAAGTGGGCTATTGATGCAAAATTTCCACCAGATGTTGCCATCAAGCCAAAT
>JAUYWH010000016.1:4984069-5043871 GCA_034779795.1 Ctenopoma multispine
CCTTCAGCAAGAGACGCACCTCCTTGTTCATCCAAGGTTTCTGATTTGGGTATGTTGTGATCTGTTTCTGAGTGGTAACAGTGTCTATGGTGGTGTTAATGTAATCCAGAACAGAGGAGGTGTAATTGTCTATGTCCGTGTGAGAGCCACAGGTGGCCTGAGAAGCAAACATACTCCGCTGGCCACACTTTGATGGTCCTCACTGATGGTTTCACACGGTTGATGAGGGGGGAGTACTTGGGGGTTAGAAACAAAAAAATGGAGAGACACTGAGCCTCGCGATGTGTACGCGCCGCCATCTTGAGAGACATCTTAATGACGAAAAGGAGTAAGTAAAGTATTCTGGGAATTTAAGTTGCCCATATCGACAGTTCTGATATGCGTTGTATCTGATGGGAGAGACTCCTGTGTTTTTTTATTGTACATGTACATGGGCACACATACTGTATTCTCCCTTTTCACATTCCAGTCAGAAGCTTAATCCAGCAAACACAGCACTATGTCAACCACTGTTGTATTCATGCTTTTATTGACTTACATATTAACATCACTGTATTTCGTAACTGATCCAACTTGGAGTTTTACCAGGTGCTTAAGTGCTTTGCTTTCATCAACATCTCAGTGGTGGTCTGAAGTTAAACTATTTGCAGTTTTGTACTAAGTTATGGCTTTCAGTTTGATATATTGAATGCGAATGTGCATTGCAGTACTGCAGATGGTAATAGCTCTTGGGTGGGACCTTGCCTAACTCTTTAAATTTCTGGGAAATGTCAATAGGAAGACCGCGCTGACAGGAACTTGGACGCAAGGTGAAATGAGCCACAGCATATTATCACTGCATCGTAATAGAAACAGTGAGTGAGGTTACGTAAGTTAGGCGTCAGCGTCTGGGAACATGTCTTGTTGTTGCACGGCCTCATGATATTCCACATGTGGAAATTGAAGAGTAATTATTTACACAGTTCAGTGCCACACAGCAACGTGTGTGATGTAAAAATGTAAAAACACTTAAGCTAGTGAAGCAAAATATGTTGACATCAGTCTTTTTTAAGTTTTTAAAATCTACAATTGTGCTATATAAAAGTTAGAGTTGTGTCTTTTCTTGTGCACATTGTGCTGACACAGATGCATATAAATCAATAATGCATCCAGACTTTATGTGCCTGCTTTTATCTGATGCACGGTTGTGTGGAAACTGGAATTTATCCCTGCGCTTATTGGGTGAAAAGCCGTCCATCCTGGCCAGGTCACCAGTCTGTCTCAGGAAAGAGACAGGGAAGCAAGAGAATGATGTAGAGGACAAAGAGCTAACATATGTTCCTGTTTGCTAATCTGGAGCTTTTACAGTAAGATGATTAGAGATTTGTTAACCCTCTATTAAAAAAAAAAAAAAAAAAAAAAAAAGGGGCATAAAAGAGCTAAATGGTCGTTAGTACTGATTTAACCTCTCTCAAACCCCTAACCATCATTTTCAAAATCACTTTTATTAAGCTACAAATACTTGTTTGGTTTAATCTGTGGGGACTGAACATGACCAGCACGTTCACTCTGTTTCTTCCTCTTTACTGTGAGCTTCTCTCTGTCTCGCCATGGGTCCGTTAGTAAGATGTATCGAGTCAGGGAGACCACCTGGTCACCGCTGGCTTGTTCTGATCTGTGTCACTCACTGCTAATGTGAAGTGACGTGGCGGCTCCCAAAGGACAGCTGGCTCTGGCGCAGACAATGAAGGCTAAGCATCGTCTGACCCGAGAGTCCAAGATAAAGTTAGTCTTGCTTTTCCTGTTGACTCATCTCCGATGCCTTTTTTCCCGTAACACTGTTTGGCCTTTTGTAGGCTGTCAAACGACGTCATATCAAGTAAGGACTGGTTGTTCACTTGGCAAAAATAGTTTCAATTTGACCACAACATAAAATTGCGTAATATTCAGAAGATGTGTGGATGCAGCTGGGAGCTGCAGACTGACCTATCAGCACACGAAGAATTCTCTCAAATTAACATGTTGATTGTGGGTTTGGTTTGGTTTAATTTGTCCAAAACCCAATGCTTCAAAATGACCGTTTCATTCTTTATGCGCCAAACTATTTCTTAGCCGGGGCCAGTAACCTCTGTGCCTGGTTTTTACATTTTGGGTTTGTATGGATTAAAAACAAGAAATATGATATACAAGTGAATCTCTCTGCTTCAAAGGAACTGTTTGTGGGATATTCATGTCGATGGCTCCAGCCAGGTTAGCTTTTTCCCCTAGTCCAGCCTTTTCACTTAACAAGCTGCTGGCTCAGCTTGGAAAGAAAGTACATATGCATGTTTCCTTAAACCTAAGGTTTGTTATCAGGATTTTGGTTAAAACCTACCCATTTAACAAATTTGCAAGATTCTCTCTCCTGTATTTCACTGAATGTTCCTTCATCCTACCAAATCTGCTGCCAAACTGTTAATTTTAGATGCCTTGAAATGGTCCTTGGTTACAGATTTGGGGTCAGTTTTGAGGGATTTGTCACATAAAATGTTCCTTGTGTTTTAAACTAATTACCCAGTAGCATGTTATTCAGCCGCCTCACACAGTTCGGTGGTTCTGGAATCCAGTGGCAGTGCATCATAATTTTCCAGACAAAAACAGTTTTATTTTATAGTGGGGGAACACATTTAGCTGTTTTGCATTTCATTTATGTGACCCAGGATCCAAAAAATCTTCAAAGTCTGTTAGATTGATGAGGCTGACTTATGAATCTGCTGCGTTAGAGGATGTATCAAACCAAACTGCCTCCGTAACCACCCTGCTGCGTAAATGATAGCCATGCATCGTAAAGTGAGAAAGCGCGACTTGACGACCAGATAATGGGGTGTCAGGGAGGTCTTATATAATAAAATTACTGGTTGATGAGTTTCCATTAGGCTTTATGAGGTATTTGTGTGTGTGTGTGGTGTGGGGGGCGGGGGGGGGGGGGGGGGTATATGAATTGTAGTCCCACTGTACTGTAGTCAGTCATCAGATGATTCAGGGCAGGTTAACCATCTGGCTATAAACCTCTAGTCTCACTCGCTAATGGAATTTGTTGCTGTGATTCTCCCCTCGGTGTGTGTGTGTGCGTGCGTGCGTGCGTGCGTGCGTGCAAGTGCAAGTGCTTTTTCCCCCTGTACAAGCTACACTAATAAACCTAATGGCTACAAAGTTAGAGGCAGGGTTTAGGCCTATTAAAAGGAAGGAGCGCTTCAGTGCTGCTATGGCAGTTATAGAATTGGGTACCTATACGATATACCACAGCAGTAAACCCTCCCTGTGCACTGGGCTACAGGATATATAAATCCATAATCCACTCTATCATCCGATCAAATGTAATGCCCTAAATTTTAAACTAGTTTGACAAAGGCAGTAGCAGGACTCGTGAATGTCATTATTGCCTTAACGGTGGAAATACTGTTCACGTTTGGAACAGTGCTGGTTGATGAAACCGTTCGTTGGATGCAATTAGATGTTTTATGGCATGATTCATTGTCATGTGATTGATATCTTTGTAGTATGTTTTGTAGAGCTCTCACACACGCTTGTCAGTCCCATCACAATCACCTTCAATGTGCGTTAAGGGGCAGAACCTTTACACTTCTTTATGCCTTGTAGTTTTATACAGTTGTTTGAACTAATGATCTTGGAATCTGCAGTAGTTTAGAAATGGCTCCATGACACTTTCCTGACTTGTGTAAATTTACCATCCTCTTTCTCATATATACACTGAGCCCTTTGGACTTGCCTATGTGTGGCTTTAAGACAGTTTATCACACTTGTGTATAATTGGTGGAATTTCCCTTGAATTGCTTAGCTTTTCCTGTGTGACTTCAAATCCTTAAAAACAACTAATAAAAACTAACTAAACTATGAATAAGTTAACTTGGCTATGGACAGTATGCCACGTCCTGACTTATTGTCGGACCTATCTATACCTGACCTTACTGACTAATTATTTAAGATCTAATTAAAGTCAGCCCAAGGTATCAAACAGTAGCATGAATATAGAGCTGTGAAGAGACCATTTTAGAGGGGACACTGTGCTCCCGGTCAGATTAAACTGCAAGTAATTAGAAAAGATCAGACACCCTGGGAATGCTTGGCAGCTCAGATGAAACACTAGACGTGTAAAGAAAGCATGTTCTCGGTGCAGCCCGTCTCTCAGCCCAGCGGGCATGGCGGCGACAAAAATAAACAGGAGTGTAGCTTAATGTTTGCTTGTCAGGACTCGTAAAAATTCTAACAATGTCACTGGCATTCACGCTCACTTGACTGTTCCTCTCTGTGATGTTTCACACCTTTGACTTCATCTTTCACATGAGAAAGCCTAAATGGCTGCACGTGTGCTTTTTTTCTCCCTCTGTGTCGGAAGCTGCCAGGCATCTTGCCACTGGCAGCAGGAGAGGGAGTGTATGTGCAGACACTTGGAAGATTAAAATGTTATTTTGCTGCTACTTCTTAAGAGGAGATTTTGTTATGGGGGGGGGTTCTGTGGATGTGTGTGTGTGTTAACACTGTGCTCCTGCTTTCATAGCATTCTGTCCTACAGTAGAAGATGAGGATGTCTCAAAGCCAAACACATTGGTTGCTTCTTGCCAGTAGGTCAAATTAGTTTAGAGCCGAGAAATCACTCAGACAAACATTCAAATTGACGTGGATGATGAGTCCCGACTAGCGTTGTTTGCTTCTGTAGTGGAGACTTGGAAGGAGCCAGCGCTAACCATTCATAATGGGATGTAATAGAATTCCCTTGCCTATTATGCCTGATTCTGTCCTGCCTGCACATTCTCTCTTGTCTCCCTTCTGTGTACGTCTCACTCTCTTTCTCCTGTTTCCTTTCTAATGGCCTCTTTTCCTGACGACTGCAGAGTATAAGCGCTGTCGCCTTCGCTTAGTTTCACCACGTCTCAAAACACTGTTGTCGCATTGAGTCGAAGGCTATGGAACTCCAGTTCAACATCAGTCCAATTTTAGCCATAGTCGGGATGAGATCACTGTCTCTGTGGACAGTTCTTATGTCAGATCTCTTTTGCTTTATGGCAATTACTGTGCTAATACCCATACAGAGACCCTTTTTTATCCACCAGTGTTGGGTTAATAGATGGTAAAGCTCCAGATGACACTAGTGATTGGTTTCTTGTTACTCAGAGATGTATCGTTTGAGAGCTTTGTCCTTGTGCTGTCGGAAAGTTTCATGGGTCATTGGGATTAGAGGGCTTTTCTGACTAGTGTTCTTTTGCAGACTAATTTTTTATATTTCATACATGTTGTCACAGGTCTTGTTTTGGGGCGAACTAGTCAACCAAAACACCAGAGCAACACACAGTAGATTTTGTCAGCACTTGGATTAAATCGCAGAGACACAAGTTAAATCTTGCCTGTTAGCTCTTTTTCTGTGATTTTCATTACAAGAAAATCATAAGTGGTTATTATTTAAATAAATAGTGAAACTACTAGATGATGAACTTAAAGGAAATTTCCACAGCATTGGAGCTTTGGTTTGATTGCACGAGAACCCACATGGTAAATGGGATTTTCAGAGTCCGATAATAAAGGGGTTTCAGAGTGATACTTGCTGAAGGAACGTCCTCTGTATTTACCATCTAAGTGCTGGCTGTTAGACTCTGCTTACATAAGCACAACCTTTGCCAGCTCAGCAGTCAGTCAGACGGGCTTTTAAAGGAATGGGGAGGTATGCAGATTTATGTAAATGAGGTTGCCATGGGGTTTGTGGTAGAGAAACCGTGGTAACGGGGAGAGGAATGAGGTTAAAGAGGGCCATGGGCTCCAGGAGGATGTTCTCTACCCACAATGCCCTCTGGTGTTTGTTTACACACTGTGGTGGGTTGTGCGAGGTTAAGCCAAATGTCTATTAAGCCTCTTCTGCAAAGCCTTTCATGGGGCAGTGTGGGTTATCATGTGTATGGCATGCAGACGATCTCATCCAACATATATTTGTATCTGTTATTAAATAGGATAAGTTAAATTGCCGTTTTTGACAGTTTTGAAACAGTTTTGTAGAAAAGTGCATGCTTAAGTGTCAGTTTAACCTGCAAGTAAATATTCATAATTCCTTCTAGCTAAAGACAAGTAATCCCCCACAACAAATCTTCCCATCTAACTAGCTGTATGATACTGAAATGAGTTTAAACAAAGAGGATTGTGCAGTTTTGTTCACTGCCATTTAAAACAAATAAGGGAAAAGACACAGTAGCACAGTAATCCATTTTTTTTCAAAAGCAAGCAGAAAATCCTACCTGCTCTACTGTTCCCGGGGAATACAAAGTGCCATTCCTGAATCAGGCAGGAGTCTTTAGTGTCACTGAGTATAACTGTGTGAGATAGCATGAAGGTCTTCTTGGAACAGGAAAATAACAACATACTGTAATTTAGAATGTCGTACAGCTCATGACTGATTCAGGCACTATAGTAGTTTAGCAGATTGTCCCTTTTTAAATCCAGAAACTCATGCTTAGTACAGTAATTTTAACCTAGTCAGTGTATGATCCATTACGGTCATGCTGCAAACATAGTTTGGGACCTGACCTTGCTCATGTGTTTAACCTAGTGGTGACAGATCAGTCTTTTAAGGCAGGATATATGCATGGAGGGTTCAAGAATTCCAGTCCAACATTATGTTAGCAAACAATAGCCCTTAGGCCTTTACTTTTCAAATGTTTTTTTCTGTTTTGTTTCACATTGAATAGCCAGCATATGCACATGTGGACAGTAATTAAGGGTGTGGACCAAGCTTGTAGCTTTGATTTCATAGGATTAGACCCAACTGGCTGCCAGACTGCCATTATTCTAACCTAATCAAAAGATTAAGGGCACAGGGCACACTAGCCCTACAATTGGCCAGATCATCTATCAACTAAATAAGCTGCAACACTGCTGTTTAATTGTTAAATTGTTTATCACCAAGAATTAACCATGTGTGGTCATTTTTGAACAACTCTAGATTTGCACAAGTTGCATTCAGGTCTGTCTGTTGTCATGCTGCTGAAAACCCCGCTTCTAATGCTTTAATGACCTTTTTATAAATCACCATCAACACATGGGCTCATTTGTACATAATCATTAACGCACACAAACATAACACACACAGAGATACATTTTTTTAGCCAGCCGCACGCAGCTGCAGGCATATGAAAGTGTCTGCTGATCCTACAAGATCGATGACGATGAGCAGGGGAGACAGAAGAGGTGGGACGCGTCACTTTGCTGGACAGGATGTGTGATAGCAACATGATAAACCTCTACTGTCTTTAGGAATATCTATAAATAAACTGCCTCTTTCACTCTCCTTGTATACTGCTAAGGATATTAACGTGGCTGATCAATAACTAGACAACAGATTTACACTGGTTTGTAATTTCCATATTAGCAGGCTTTTGTACATTAAAGAGCCCCAGCTGACCTTCATGCAACTTTAAATGTCTACAGGGGGTTTGATTACATAGATTAGATGTTGTGGTTATTGTGGGTAATTAGGTTAAGTCAATACTGATTCCCCATCAGTTTCTCTCCAGAGGGTCAGATTGGTTCATGTTGGGAAATATGAGAGGAAATTAGGTTTACCCTGGATGCGTGAGGCAGGAAGCCAGTGATTAAATAAAAATAAAATAAGAAACTCTTGGACGATATTTAACTGTATAACTGATGAAAACTTTACTTTTTTGTCAAGGTGCCAGTTTAGAAGTAGGTTTTGAAATAGGTGGGATACTGTTTTAACCAAGAAGGCAAGGTGAATGGGCAGAAAACACTGAAAGTATTGCTCCTTAAGCGTGAACACACAGCGTGTATATTCAGCACTTGTTGGATCAAAGTCCAGCATCCCCTACCCAATCAGCTGTGTCATTTCCAGCTTCACCAGGCTATGATATTCAATGATACACTAAATTGTACTAAATATTTATGTCACTAAAAACTACTATGTAAGCGACCGCACTCTCGTGCGGTCGCTTACATAACAATAAAGGGAGAATGCATTCAGTGCAAAATTAAACCCACCCTGAGCTGTCCCTGGCTGCTTTGGAAAATTGGCAAATGATTAAAAAGCTGATTTGACCTGGTCAATGTTTAAGAGTTGTTGATATACACAATCCATTATTTTGAAGCGTAGTCTTTTTGGCACTTTAACTGTCACACAAGACCCTCTCTTCAAGCGTAGAGAGGGTCGCTGTGCTGTTATCACATGCACAAGATGCACATTTACACGCACATGAAAAAACATGTCTTGCCTTCTCCAGAACACATTTACCTACACACACACACACACACACACACACACACACACACACGCACACGCACACGGACACACACAGACACAAACACACACTCTCTCTCCCCCTCAGAGCGGGTGCTATGTCTTGTCAGATAGGTTTAGCTTTCCGCCAACTGATGAGCCAGTCAATCTTTTGAAGCCTTTCCAGGGGCTTGTGGTTTACGTGCTCGGGTTGCCAGGTTCTGCCATCCCCCTCATTAATGCCAGATCTGTGCCCATTTAACTTGTACCTCTCTGTTCCTCTGGTTGGCTTGGCCTGGCTATGACTGAGCACTGGGCAACCAAGCAGAGGAAGCATACACACACAAGAACATACACACACACATTCAGACAAATGGAATGGTTGCAGGAACAGATGCAAATGTATAGTTGAATTAGAGTTGAATTAGCCATGCAGCAGTGCAACACAAACCTACTTAGATATGAACACGTCTGAAACACTCATAGATTTTGGAGGGTGCTTTCTCTTTCCAGCACTTTTCCAATGTCAACAATAACCGTGCAAGAAAGAAAGGAATAAAAAAAAAAAAAACTGATGTTCATCTGCTCTCATGCAATATGGAAACATTAGCATTTCCCATCAACTTGCCCTCTATCTACAGAAGTAACTTTGCTTTACAGGATACTCTGTTAGCTCCTGCTTTTTATTGCATTTTGGGGAAGTTTATACTCCCCTGCAAAACCATTGAGATAACGTTTAGTCAGCATTCTTTGCGCTTGTCAAAGTGAAATATGCTGTTTGAAAACAGCAACAATAAAGCATAAATCTAACTTATATAGCTTCGTTGCAAACATGTTTTTCTGTAGAAGTATTTCAAGAGAGTTCTAGCGTTCTACATAAACAATGCTTCTCTTTTATTCCCCGTGTATTATAGATCATCAACTGGTGAGGACACTAACCTTTTGACTGGGACACGCTGCTTTAGCCTCATTCTTTTAACATATTACTATGTGTGTAAAAGCAAAAACCTGCAGTTTAAGAAACCATTATGAATTTCAAGTGGTATATCTGCCATTGTTAACTGCTGACGGACCACAATGGAAAATAGCGAATGGAAAATTGGATTATACGGATTTATTCATCACAGAAATAACCAACAGTCATAGAGAAAATTAAATTTTCTATTGGTCATTGCTCAACTGAAGGGCAAGTTCTGAGTAAGGCAGCAGTACTCCTTGTCCCTCCTCTTTTCTTTTCACTTTTCATTTTGTGAAGGTGGATCTCATAGATCTAGTATATTGTTTCTAGTTGTTGGTAGTTGCTGAGTAATGTAGATGTTATTGTATCATAAATTAAACTTCCTGAGGTCAGATTTCATGGAATTCCCTCCACTTTGACTTGTGCGCTGGTGTGTAGAAACGAAAGAGACATTGTTTAGACTGTTTCTGCTTTTTCTTCAACATCTTGAGGTAATTGACTCAGTCTCCCGCCTAAAACACACATTCACTGTAATCACAGATGGGTTTAAAAATCCCCTCTCTCACACAAACACTCTCTTGCTTGCCCAGTCGGCCTTGACTCTCATGCAACCCACATGCACTCAATATCTTAAAAATGCTACTCATAAGCATTCATTTATAATCCACAAACAGATACACACCACTGACAGAATATCCATGTATCTGTGCTAAAACACTGTGATACAGCTGTGAATAGGAGATGAAAGCTAGAGCTAAGCCAGGTATAATAGAAGTGATTTCATTGCACTGCAGGCTTCTAAACAGCCATGGGAACAGACTTAAAAAAAAAAGAAGTGTGTTCAGAGCAGTGGTTAACCAGAAATTTTGGAATTTGAATTAATAATTAAAATGATTATCAGCATCTAAATTTAGTTTCAGTTTTCTTACATCCAGTTGTACAGTATAACACCAAAGATCTGTAATGAAGGCCATTGGAATACCGTTGGTTTATTAAAATATTCTCTTAACAAGTGGGCTGCCTTGACCTCTGGGAAACTCAGCCCCACCCACTTCTTCATACTGGAGGTTAGTCTCAGAAAGTATTCAGATTCCCAGCTTTTGTCAGTGGCTGAGAAGGAACAAATGTAGAAATGGAAAAGCAAACTAGAAATTAAGAGAAGAATGCTACTGCAAGTGACACATGCATTTTAAAATGTTTGAAAGTCTATAATCAAATATCGATCTGTGTTAGAGCTATTAGTTAGTGCTTTTTTTATGTTGTGGCCCGTTTACCGTAAGTAACATACTTTACAACACAATGAACCCTTTTGCACGTCGTGCTATAAGGGCAGGCAGGCAGGCAGGCAGGCAGGCAGGCAGGCAGGCAGGCAGGCAGGCAGGCAGGCAGGCAGAAAATATAACTTTGTTTATAAGAAAGCTTCACAGGGCACCTTTAATGTCGAGATGACTCAAGTTGGGTTCAAAAGGCTGCTACTATACAAATACATGAGTAGGAATGTTAACGCTGGCTGGAACAGTAGAAAGAGTAGATAGTATAAAACCATAGAACTATAAAATATTATCAGCACAAGTGTAAAATCCTGTATCCTGAGTATCCACTGTGTGGTGCAGAGAAAGCAACACAGGCTGTGATGGACAGATGGGTTGGAGGACATGTCTGGAGCCCATTTGAAAAACAAAGGAGGGAAGGTCACGACCTTTTAAAAGACCACGCTGTGTTTTTGGGAGTTTGATTTTCACTGTGTTTAACTTGTCTAGTAATTTAAAACAATGAGAAAGTAAAGCAACGAAAGCTAGATTCATGAACAAACCAGTCTCCAAAAGCCCTTAGATAACAGAAAAGACAGGCAATGGACGAATGAGTGAAAGCAGAGGAATGTAACAACACAGCAAGAGAGGGAAACGTGGAGTGAAGCAGAGTTAAGGAGGGAGTGGCCGCTGGAAGTGGGTCACAGTGGCACTGACGTGATGCAAAGTGATGTACAGAGAAGGGGACAGACTTGCGCCAAAGTCTGCGTCACCTTTTGTCCTGTACACACACACACACACACACACACACACAAGCTCCCTCATAAAGATCCATCTGCTCATTTTATTAGGTAAGCAACATGTGTAGGAGTTAAAATAGCTCTGCATCATAAAGACAAGGTTTTCCCTCTCCTTTTGACTCTTCTGGTCCCTCTGTCTTTATTGTTTGCTGCTGAGGTGGACATTTTTTTTTTCTTGCTTGCTTCCTCTCAGCGCTTTGTACTCACTTTATCAGCTCTTAAGATCACATTCAGGTTATGCATAAATAATAATAGCCTATCCCTTGGTGCTTGTTGCACATAAAGAGTCGATGCCAGGCTGAGTTTTGCAGGCTAATTATTTTTGACGCAGCCATGAGTCCCTGCATGATTTTGAAGCCCGTCCTCCAGCGTTATGAAAGAACAGCGAGTAGGAGAAAATATGAAGCTGGAAGGACTGAGGAGATAAAAGGATGGAGGAGTGGCAGGGGAGCCAGGGAATGGTTTAATTGCCTGACCCCTCTCCCAACAGGCTGACTCTCCGGAGCCGGGTGTTAAAGAGGGGGTGACTGGGGCTGGATTCTCCACGCAGATGCCTGTGGCTCTGTGCATGTGTACAGTGTGTGTAGGTGTTGAGGCGTTTTGTACGTGTTGTGTGTTCCCATGGCAGACATGCACATATTTAAGCAGGACCACTTAATCATGCCATTGAATGTAGCCCTGTGAAACACATCAAAGGCCCATAGTTGGGGAGTGGAAGGGAGAGATGGTGCTGTGGTATGTGGAGACTGCTCATAACAGCAGGAAGTCCCACTTTAAGCTAATCCTGACTTTCTGTAGTACTATATCAATATTTATATTTGATTACTTGTCTTAATTTTTATTTAATTAGTTCTAAGGAGATATTAAATAAGCCTGACCGACTGAGATGACTCTAGAGTTACTGGATTACTGATGGACAGATATTCATCTCTCTTAGTAATCTAAATGTACACAGCAGATTGAAAAAAAAAAAAAAAAAGGCAGTCATTGTTCATCATATTCTGTCCTCCAACCCCCCTTTCTGAGGCTTCTCCCTTTAGTTTTTTTGAGTCTGGTGGTGATGACTGAAGGCCGAGGAACCTTCACGCTAATCGGCTTGAGATCTGGCTGCAGGTCAGGCCAGCAGATGAATCCAGATTAGAGGGTCACAAGGCATGAAGAGAGGATTACCAGCTCCGGCCACTGAAGCCTTCTCTTGTAGCGGGCCGACCGTTGGTGAACTGAGAGCACTGTCTGCACAAGGCCTCCTAAAAAGTCGAGCTGGGCGTACATAGGTGCAGGTGTCATTCACTTCTGTCTACTCCACATGGAATAGTAATCTCATTGTGTCATTTGTGCACAATAAACTGGTCAGTGTCTTTACTCTGAGAGAGACAAATTATTTAAGATGATGCTGGTTTTCAGATCACAACAAACAGAGTGTTGTTTGCCAGTTTCTGCTTAGTAATCACATTTTTCCTCATCCACTACCTCAGTATTAAGCGAAGGCTGGCAAGTTCAAGTGTGAATTAGAGTTGAGGCAGCACTCAGTGCCACACAGTGTATGTGGCTGCATTTTCGCATATAAATAATCTGTTCAGCTGTGGAAACCCACTGATTTATTTTAGCATCATCATAAGTAATATCTTGCATTGTTCTTGTTTTGCTAGTTGATTCTACAGAATCAACTAGCAAAACAACTCCTGGTAGCACGGTGATGATTAATAACACATTCTGGCTAGATTTGTTTGGATAAAACCACAGTCAACGATGTACCTCAGTGATGCAGCAAGTGTGTGTGTACAGCGCCCGACAGCAGTCACTTCTCAACTGCATCTTACTCAAACCATTTTCATCAACAACCTCCCCACTGGTCGTTGTTACATTTACATTCTCAGTCTCTCTGTACTTCAACTTAGAAAACAAAATAAAATAAAGCTGTGCGCTCTGGTGAGCTTCTAACTAGCTGCTGGAGTGCACTTCGTGTGCGTAACTTTGCTTTGATCTCACTGTAAATTAAACATGCTCCGTTAGATAACAGGCCGTGTGCCACCTACTGAGCCAAACTGCACCTCCACGCTTCACACATACACACATCCTGTCCTCCTTTTGAACTCAGTAAATCTGATTCATGTTAACGAATCACGCTGTTTATCAGCTCTCAGTTGTGTGAGTCTCTGTGGAGCAGTGTTTCACTGTTTGTCAGGTAGAGAGAGAGACAGCTGTGTGACAAATCTCAAATATGACAGTTTGTCTTCCACACTTAATGAGAGGTGCTGGAGAATGTGGAACAAACTGGGAAATGACCCCAGTTAAGTAGGAGGTCAAAAGTTAGGTCAAGCACTGCTAATCTGGGTGGGAACGCTCAGTGTGTGACCCTTGACGTCAGACAAATACTTTTTTTTTTTTAAGCACATGAGGGCTTTGTACAAGGCGGTAGTTAATATGATTTGTATGATTATAAATTTGATAGTTTTACAAAACAAGCCATTTGATTAAATAAACACTATGCTCTTTGAAGTAGTGATATAACATTATATATAATTTTTTTTTAAATATTTTAGATAATGTCGTAGTGAAATAGACTAAATTAATTAATTTATTGTCTTAACAATGGCCACAATTATTGAAAATGCATCCAGTAGTTTTAAATTCCTACTTAACTTAATTATTTAAAATACTTCTTATTTTCTTACCAACTCTATCAAAAATGAAAACATATGGTTCTTTATGCTTATTCATAACAAGCAAAGCAACAAACACCAAAAGTCAGATCTCTGCATGTTGTCTTTGCTTGCAAAAGATGGAAGTTTCAAAGTAAAAATTCACTTTTCAATAAAAAAGTGATACGTATTTCAACTGTGGACTTTAACCAAGATGTGAAACCTTTTATTTGGATAAATTTTCTTTCACAAAGAGTTCCAAGGACACTCAAAGACCTTTTTAAGCTCTATGTGGTCCTTTTGCTCCAGTGGTCCTGCCTGCCTGTTTCCCACTCGAGGTCTTTGAAATGCTAATCAATTCTCCTCCCCTCTTTTCTTCTCCGTCTCCTCAGATTCCTCCTCCAACTACATCAGGCAGCTGGAGACGAAAGTACGGATCCTGGAGGACGACAACAATAAACTTCTCTCACAGGTGAGGTGCACACACACACGCATATGTGCATCACCCTCATGTTCTCCCTTTCTGAGTGTCACTATTTACCCCTGTCCGGCAAGATTTGAACTTATACCCTCTCAGAACTCATGTTGTGCAACTTCTCAACTCACCCAAAAGCATGTGATAAGCAGCTGCCCCGATGCCTCTGTGAAGCCACCTCCTTACAACAGCCTGCCTGTTGGTTGGAGAATATGTTTATTCATGTTTAATTCATGGGGAGTCAGTAAGCTTCTATAGCAAACAGTGATGTTAGCCCCCGAGGCAAACTGTGGGAGCGAAGGAGAGATGAGAGGAGGAAAAAGGATGAGAAAGAGGCATTAAGTGACAGTGACAGAGTAAAGCATTTCTCCCAAGTTGACCTTCCTCTGACTTCTCCCAAATTTGAGGGATCGAGGGCTGTGTGAGTGGAGGTAGGAGCTTGATAAGGAGGGGGTGGATTTTCCGTTTGGTTCACCGGGAGGTCACATGTCAATCTCCAGAGGTGTGTGTTACACACACACACAACCACAAACTAACGTCTTAAGGTAAAAATCTATAACTAAAACATATAAATTGATCATGTGTAGGGGATCAAACACAATGTTATGGCTTATTAATCATTGGTAAAAACTCACAAACAGCATAAAAGATATCCACACATCATAGGCTTTATAATGCGATTCACTTCATTTGAATGCTAGTCAGGCTGCAGACAGTCGAGTTTGAATTTCACAGTTTAAAAGGCTTTTTGATTTCAAAGCCTTTATTCTTTTTTAAAGTGATTTTCTCTTTCCCCAATTATCTCCCAGCAGATTCATATGTAGGCAGAGAGTGTAGGCTGGAATCACTGATAGGAAACCTAAATGATCCTCATAATTAACTCTTAAGTGTTACAATTAGGTGCTACGCATTGTCTCACAGCAGCCAAGAGATATAATACGAACCTGCTTCTTATAATCGACTGGTAGTCCCTGTTATTTAAAATGATGATAATGATGTACTTTTTTTCCTTTTCTTTAGATTTGACATGGAGTTGATTTTTTTTTTTTTTCTAGTAACTGATAATAGTCAAGTACTGAGCCAATACGCTTTAATGTTTCTCTCTCCCTAGGCCTATAGCCGGTATAGCTTATCACAGATACAGATGAAAAAGGTAACTTTTTTAAATGCCACCTATTACTGGCTTCCTGTGCTGATCAGCTGGTTGAGCTATGTTTGCCTTTTCAGCGTTTTAACTGTTTGGTGGTGGGACTTTTCACAGCTTTGGGCTTGTTCCTTTCTCTTACACAGATGGTGGATGCATGTAGCACCTGTACAATGTAATGCAGTGTAATTGAATGTTGAGCCTGCATTGACACTATTAGCAGCAAAATGTTAAACTCTTTAAAGCCATTAAGTATCTAGAGAGGTAACTAATATTTTCTTTCATATAATGCAGTTCAGTACAACAAGTTGCAGCATCAAACATTACCGTAGAACTGACAGTAGACATTACTGACATTTAAACCATTCTTACAATACAGATATAAGTGGCACACTTGATTGATTATAACTAAGATATCATCATCATTATTATTATTGTAACATGAATTTTGTTGCTAATGCAATAATAGCTAGTTAACTAAGCTTGTTAGCTAAATTAGGTAACGGCGCAACAACAACATAGAAGACATCCATCGTGTTGGACTTCTGTTATTGTTTCTATGCAGCGTTAATGTTATAAGCAAACAGGATTTCGATTGCATTACCTTGTAAAAGTGTTGCTTCTGTGTCCAGTTCTGTTGTGGCCCCTCTAATGCTCTGCTAGCATGCTATGCTAACAAACGAGCACAGGCGGCCCTGCTTGTGTGTGGCCCATCCTTTCTGGTCTTGGAGCTGTTTTGCACCACAAAGTCAGCGTCTGGTACGAGGTACCCCAGGTGAACTGATGCTAAATTGTGCTTTGATGCGTAAGTGACACACGCTTGTCCCGACTTGCCTGGACGTCTGGTGGGCTGAATAATTGAAGATGCGGGGGTAACACAGGTATATCCGAGCATTCATAATGCATGGCCAACAACTGGTGAATGAGTGCAACTCAGGAATGAAGGAATGTCTGTCTGAAGGTTAGAAATAATATGTTGTTTGTTATATCCTAAATAGACTTGAAAGGAAAATGTCCTCCAATCGAGCATTTCTCTAGCTTACTGTTCTGACTGTTATGCAATATCTTATTTACTAATGTGTCTGAATACTAGCAGGTGGAAATGTTACAATGGATTAATTGCCTCAGTGGAAATCTTGCCTAACTTCCTGTTTTATGAAACTAGCCCTGTGAAACTCGTGTTAAGCCTGAAGGAAACAATAGCCTCTTATCGTAGGAATGTTGAACCTCCAAACCTGCTTGGCTGAAGGATTTTACTGTACTGAAGGGACATGGGAGGGAGTATACAACATGGTCCCATGGCAGACATTAACAAAGTCCTACACAGCACAGGTGTAAACACAATGACCAAAAGAGGTCTCACGCTTACACTCACACATGCTCAGCCACGTGCTTATACACGATTTGTTCTTTAACCGCTCCCTCACTCTGATACCTTTAACCATTACTCATGTCTTTAACTCAGTGAAGTGGGAGACACTTTGGCTTTTCCTTACTCACTGTGACTTTACCACTAACAAGTCTTGAGAGAGAGAGAGAGAGAGACAGAGAGGATATAATGATTTATATGATGACACTCCAACCATTAACTGCAGGCTGATTGAAGTCATTTTGTGAGAGTGGACTGCAGTGGGGGTCCAGTGGACTTGAATGATGAGGTTAATGAATTGTGGCTTATTCATTGGCAAAGTTACAATATGACAGATTCATCGGAGTGGTTTAAAGAAGATGGATTGAATCACAGTTTAGTTAGTGTTGCTACACTAGCTTTGCATTTCCACATCATGTAATACAGTTTCCTGTGTTAATAGTAGTAGCTGTGCACTGGGGATCTCACATGAACCTAGAAACAGAGCAACCATAGCAGAGTCTAAGGAAGAATTAATTCCACGAAAGATCTTTATCTGTCATGTAGTATGGCTGCAAAGTATGACGCTGCCATCCCCTCTACCTTTTTGTCAAGGCAGCATCATAACTCAAACAGGAAACAATGCGTTCACAGCTCCTCTGTGTCAGCAACAAGAACATTGTGATGGATGGATAGATGAATCCCAGAAGGCTATGGAGACTGTTCCCAGCTGTCTGGCTAACAAATAGATTTGTTGGTCTCAATAGTCACTGTCAACTCAGGTAGTGAAGTAAAGGTTGTGTAAGTTTGTGTATTTGTTTGCAAAGCGGGACAAAATCTTTATTTGGTGAAAAAGCCCTGCAAGAAAACTCCCACCAGTCTTATCAGGTCTGCTTATTCAGTTGACAGATGTGTTCATCTCATAGTTTGCGTGTCTGTCACTCCCCCAGATATGACATTTAGGGCATGCCCTGCTGACAGACACAAAGCCTGGAGAAATGGCAAAGAAATGTTAGCGAAGGTACAGAATTGAGGGCATGAATATGAAAGCCCAAAGGATAGATCAAGAAATGCCAAGGGAAGGATTGGTAAAGGTTAGAGGAACATTAAAGTGAAACTAAGTTTGAAGACAGAAGGAAAGGAGGGGGACATCAAAAGGCAGAAGACAAGGGGAATACTGATGGTTGCTTTGCGTGAGCAATCTGTGTGCAGCAAGTGTGTGACACAGCGATACAATACAGCATAATGTCCACACATTCAGACACACACACCCAATGCTCATTGGGTTATTTATAGTCTGAGTGCTCCTGGGCGTCACGTGTATTTACACACTGCGCCTTGCACAGAGGGAACTCCAGTACGTGATATGAGAAATGTCATAAGGATCAGTGGTGTTGAAGCTGGGCGGGTTACTGCCTCAGGAACCAGTGGTCTTTGGCTGCTAATGAGGACAAATCTTGGGAACATTGTCCATGTGTAATGACCCTCAGTGATCGCACAAAGTGATACAGCCCCAGTGCTCTGAAGGCCTGTTAATGTAGTAAAACCATAACAAATAAAAATCATCTTTGCAAATAAAACGCTTGAAGCAATGGCGTCAGAGTGACGATGGGACTGCAGGTGCAGGAGGGTGACAGGACTGCCAAGTCCTTAATGAACCATCACTGAAGAACCTAATATTTAGTAGAGCCTGATGGAAACAGTAATTTACATCCTTAAAAGCTTGTCTGGCAAGTTTCACTTCTCAATTTACCAAAGTGATAACAGTCCCCCTGTTTAGCATGTATAAGCAGTAGGTAAACATTTATTAAGTTCATTATAATACACTATAATGTAGTGTAGCTAAAACGGAGCTCAAACCCTATGAATCCTTTCAGTGTCTATGTGCAGGACTGTCAGTTACCAGACACATGTTTTAAATTTAGTTTAATTTTGCTGCTCTATTGTATGCTGTCCAAAAGGTAAAAAAAAAGAGTTAGATTTTTAAAGTCTTGTTCAAAATATTCCTTATCATATATAAAACATCACATCAATCATGGAAGATGCCTAAATTGATGAAATTCTGTGCAAAGCCCTTGACGTGAGTCTTGTCTGTATGTTTCTTGTCTTTGGATTAATAAATGTGATTAAATAACATGTCACTGAACATGGCATTGAAGCCTTACATCTCTCTTGTTGTGTGTTTGTTTTATGACTAGCAGTGTAACCCAGGTGACCTTCGTGCCCTGAGGAAGGGAATGACCCTGTACCACTCAGAGTCCCAGCTGTCCTCACTGCCTCAGCGCCAGGACGCCATGCACATGGTCAGTACCCAGGAGGCTAACACACACACACACACACACACACACACACACACACACACACACTCACTCAGAGACCCATACAAGGAGGGTACACACATAAAACACTGTATGAAAACTCACACTAGTCATCCATACATACACAACAGTCATAGGGTCAACACTATCACACAGCTCATAACAAATGTGGTTATTAATAGAGACAGAGTTTAATTGCGTAAGGACGCTCACACACTTAATTGTAGGGAGGACTGTGCCGGTGCCTCTGCAGTGAAATCAAGTCAAGTCAGCCCTAATTCACTTTCCTGCTAATTCTCCAATTATACCTCCACAGGCAGGCTCACTGTCTTGTACACATGACAGGAAGTGAAAAGCAGAGGAATAAAGAGATCTAGGGATGAAGAGAGCAAGAAAAGAGGTAGGGTATGTGGAAGATAAGACAGACTGGGAAAAGAAAGGTAGAAGAAAAGAAACAAAGAGACGCACAAGAATGCAAAGCCAGTCAAACCTCCCTTTCTCCCATATCCTGGCCCTTCAGCTACATCCTCCTTCCTGGACTGAATCCCACTATAAAATAATCCTCTACCATCCACCACCAC
The DNA here is from genome assembly GCA_034779795.1 of Ctenopoma multispine. NCBI lineage: Eukaryota > Metazoa > Chordata > Actinopteri > Anabantiformes > Anabantidae > Ctenopoma > Ctenopoma multispine. The sequence goes on from JAUYWH010000016.1 coordinate 5,003,837, forward strand.
CCCTGACCCTGACAGTGTCTGGGGAGAAGAGCCTGGGTAATTGTTTTCTGACTGCTTAAGGAAGGTTAGAGCTGGGCTTTACTGCTACCCACAGGACTGAATCTTCCCTGTGTAAAAATCAATACTGTGTTTTAATCACAGGCCTTTCGTCAGGCACGGTCCATGGAGCGTTCAGAGTCAGCTCACACCTTTTAAGCCTGTGGGTCAAATCAGCCTCATCATGGAGGGTTCATGCCATTCAGTAATGTCCATGGGCCCTTGACCCAACAGTGAGGTCTCTACCCACAGGAGGAGGAATGATAAACTGCAGATGATCTTGATGGTCATCCCACCACATGTGACTTTACAAAGTGGCTTCACATGAAACAAGGTCATGATATTGACTTGAGCTGTGGATGTTGGTTACTTGAATAGGATTAAAAGACAGAAAAAATTATTTGTGATCAGACATTTAGGATAGAATTTATCAGATCACCCCATGATTTAATTCAGTCTTATTTATATAGCGCCAAATCACAACAAAAGTCATCTCAAGGCACTTAAGAGCGGAATGTTTAATACCATACAGAATATAAATATATACAGAATAAATGTAGAAAACTCAAGTGTTCCACTTGAGCAGCACTAGGCGACAGTGGAGAGGAAAAACTCCCTTTAACAGAAGAAACCTCCATCAGGACCAGGCTCAGGGTGGGTGGCAATCTGCCTTGACAGGTTGGGGTTGAGGTGACCTCAAAATTTACCAGTATTGATTCAAATTTCAAGAATCGATTTGATTCCGGGAGGGGATTAAAGTTCACCGGGGAAAGTGTAATAACCCTTTAACACCTAAGCCTCAAAATGCCCGTCTGGACTTTTTTTTCCTATTTTAGCTGTGAAAAGGTCAGAAAATGTTAAAGGGTCTTTGGGTCGATCTTTAGGAATTATTATGAGAATCGATTCAGAATCACTCTTGCACAGAAACCGCATGAATGTTATTATCTCTGAAATACGTATCTCTCAGTATATACACTAAAGAAAGTCACGTCTATCTTTGCTTAGTATTGCCGGGGAAATTTAAAGGAATAGTTTGACATTTTGGGAAATGTCTACACAGAGATAGATCAATACAGCCTCACAGGTCTGCTTGGTAAATATGCAGCCAGGATCTACCCTCAAGAAGAACTACCACACTAATTAGCACATTACGTCGTTTAATCCATTTCAAAATAAAAGAAGTTGGGGAAAAAATCTTCTCATCACCTCAATTTATTTTTGTGATTCATGTCCTCATTGTATCGTGTCTTCGTTGTTGTGACAACTCCATGGAGACGTGCTCATGTTGAGCTGTATGGTAATGGCTAATGGCTGCTCTCTAATGTGGCTCAAGTCTCACGCTGGAAGATGAAGAGTGAGAGAAACAGAGAAAGGGAAGATGAGATGAGGGATGGAGCCAAAAAATTTAACAGCACAACTGTGGTGAACTGGACTCTCATTGTGTGTACCCATCCTACTCTATCAGCTCATGCTTTATATGTTGAAGTCCTGTGTTATTCCAAGCCCGCTTTCAGGTCAGTGTGTGTGTGTGTGTGTGTGTGTGTGTGTGTGTGTGTGCGTGTGTGTGATTGTCAGATGGAAAACAAATGAGAAAGGGGAAGATAAAACATAGATAGAGAAAGAAAGCGGCCAGCCTGCATGATTCTCACAAACACAAACAGCTCTGATTCTCTATCCTTGCATTCCATTGACTCTGACAGCATTTGCTTTCCCAACATCATCCTGCGAGGCCTAAATCAGGCTGTTTATGCAGGCAAGCCGTCCCTAACTGTACATCCATATGAACAGTAAACATTGCCCAGAGCTGGCTGTGTCTCTGCTCTGTCCAAATCCTTTTCTTTACTGTGCAGCTCCAGCGCGGAATAAATTGAAAAACCTGGTCCCAGTGCTAGCAGCGTGTGTTTACACATTTCACATAATAGCTTAACCAACAGAGGAGAGCATCAAAAAGAGGCAACAGTGATTTACATATTTTTTTTCTTGTAGTTGACTTCAAAGTTCACTGCAGACAAGCTGCATGAAAAGCTAAGCTGTTACATTTGTTGTCATGACCTCAGATGAGGAGAAAGACACTTAAACCAGCGGGCAATGTGTTTGTATTTAACAAAGGGATTGTTGAGCTTTTATGATAAGTGGATGTGATAAATAGCTATCCCCCTACATATTACTCCCCTCCTAGTAAATGCTGATTTTTTGCATGTTATATCCATAGTAAAAACGTTTTAAACTTTCGCTCTAAAAGGAAGAAGGAAAAAAAAAGTTCCCTTATCAAATTTTACAAATAAAACAAAATCACAAAGACATATCAACCTTTTTTCATCTGAAGAAATAAATAAATGCTCATATGGTTTTCTGTGGTTGTCAGGTGAGAGTTTGTCAGGCCATAACCCTCAGGACCAGCGAGAAATCAATGCTCCATGTGGTTGATGTGATATGATCGGACTGTTGGGCAGTATCCACAAAACATCCTTCTTGGCTGCAGTGGGATTATTATTTTATCTGTGCACTATTAGGTTGTGTGTGTGCATTCATTCTGGAACCAAAATGGGGCCAGTGGGTGCAGAGGGAGCTGACAAATGCATCACTAGTGAGCAGAGAATTGAACCCAAGCTAACAGAGCCACGGAGCTGTGTCTAATGCTGGGCCTTGATGCCAGCTTGCAGTGAATGGTGCCATTGTGTGTCCCAGAGATCTCTATGTCCCTCTGACAGAGAGCCACTGTTTGGAACTAACCAGGGGGTGGGATGAGTCAGGACAACCCCCGGTCCTCTTCCTGGCTGGCTGCTCCCATCACACCAGGTTAGATCACACTGTGCAGGTAGCAGACCTGGCTGGGAGTTGAATATGTGGTGGATGCAAACAGGGAAGAAAAACACAAGAGGAAGAGGAGAGGTGATTTGAGTTGGTATGAAGGGGATGGCATTTTTAGTGCTACAGTATAAGAAATTGCTCTTGTTAAATCAGGACCAAACACCCACTGATGAGGAGAGTGTGGTTCTCATTCAGCTGCTAGGGTTAAACCCTGTGTGACAGCAGATAGTTTGACAGTCTGCAGAGCACGTCCTCCAGATGTTGTTTGTTTCGACCTGGTTGTTGACCTTTGTTGCTGGTCACCTCGTCTCTCACGTCTTTGCTGTTCCTGTGCACACTCAGATGTGGAAAAACTTAAAGTGTTTGTTTTTCTTTTGTGCATTTTCTGCCCTCAGGGTACAGGTCGTCTCCCAACCAGTGAGTCCTCTCCTGCTACAGGCTACCTGTCCTGTGTCCAGAAGCCTGAGGCTGTGGTGCACGCCATGAAGGTACCGCATTCACTCAGTAAACTGCACTATAAGTGAATTTTGGGGGTAAAATGTCAGCACAGTCTAGTTTAGAGGCCACTTTTCAGTACAAACTGTATTTTGTTTAGTGATGTCTTCAGTTTTAATTACCTATGGTTCACACACTTCAACGCTGCTGAATAGTGAACTCTGCTACACTGTGGCCATACCTTCAAAATAAACTTACTCAAGATTTTATTAGGCACATTAATCTCTCTGTGTTGACAGGGAGTGTCATTCAGAAAAAGAATATACAGTGTATACATGTATAATGGTAATAAATCATAATAAACGTGATTACTTTTGAACTGTAGGGAAAAAGTCAGTAGTTACTTAAACGTGTCTTGCTTTTATATAAACATGTGTCAGTTTTTAGTAGTCTTTGTTCATATGATCATATAACTGGTCACTGTAGAGTATATAATGCACACTAATCACTGTGTCTGTCATCAGGTGCTAGAAGTCCATGAGAACTTGGACAAGCAGGTTCCTGAGGACTATGAGGACGATCTCAGTGAGAAAGAGAAAGCCATCGTGCGGGAGATGTGCAACGTAAGTGCTGCCCTCCTGTTTGTCTGGTCTTCCTCTAGAATCTGTGCACACATGGCTAGATTCTTATTGGTCATAAAACATCAGATGACTGTGGTGTGTGTTACGTGAATGCACAAAAAGACGAGTAAGAGTGTAGTCATTTAAATCCTGCATCAATTTGTGTCATCTCTTAGGACTGAACAACAACTTACATAAGCACACCGCTAGTTAAACACTAATGTTGGATGTAGTCAAGATATTGATGCAAAGCAGTGAAACACATTCAGTCCCACGTTTTCTGTGCTACGCAACTATGTTGCTGTAAACAAAGGGACGTTATGTTCAAGGTTTTTGTTCTCTGCTTGGTGCAAATCAGGTCAGTGTTTGAGCTGCTTTCACTAATGAGGAAGCCTCATTTAGACTCATTTGTTTTGGAATGACACTCACAGCATTGTCCCGAGCGCTCGGCTACGTCTCTCATTCCTTCTTTTTTTTCTATCTGTTCCTCTAGCTCTCTCTTTCTCCCCATCCTCTCACCCACGTCCCTCATTCCCTGCTCCAAAGTCAACTTTACACTGGAAGCCATAAGTAGAGGCTTGTAGTTGAGCTGTCAGAGCAATTAAACTGGAGAGGCAGGGAAAAGAACACTCCCCCGCCCGTGCCTCAGCCATCCATTCTTCCTCTCCGCCCCTCTCCCCCTCGTCTCCCTCCGTCTTTCACTGTTGGTGAAAGGCCTGGCCTAAGATAAAAAGGTCTTCTGATTAGACAGAGAATGAGATCCAGGCTATCTGGGCCCTGTAGAGGTATGCAACAGACCAGATGCACTACAATAGCACCTCTGTAGTATCACTGGGGTCCCCAGGGGGCCCCTCTTACTCACTCGCTGACTCGGAGATCCCAGCACCAGGGAGAATTCTCGCCGAGGCAGAGGACAGAAACAGAGATAACTCTACTGTAACTGTGTGTGTGTGTGTGCAGTCTTTGCAGCTCAAAGTCAAACTGTGAGCATTTGAAGTTTTCACTCTTGAAGAAGAAAGTTTTTTTTTTCTTTCAGTCTGTGCCTCTCTGTCTGCATGTCTCGCCCTGCTGCTCCCCCTCTCGACTCTCACTCTTCGCCTCTGTTTGCAGGTGGTGTGGAGAAAGCTTGGTGATGCAGCAGGATCAAAGCTGTCCGTCAGACAGCACCTCTCTGGGAACCAGTTCAAAGGGCCGCTGTAGCATGGCAACCAGCAAGAGACGGAGAGATAGAGAAAAATCAGGATCTACAGTACCTACACTCACCTGAAAACACCTTACTACCTGCGCCTACACCACTCATCATCCCAGGCTCCCTACTGCCTACAGTACCCAGCAGTCCTTCAACAAACACTCTCTTAAGACTGGCTAAGACAGCTACAAAATGGACCTGTTAGTCTATTATTCACATGTACAACTTTGTGTGTACAACATGTTTTCATCTGTCAGAGCTTATGTCGACAACTGGCAGCTAGTTTCACTGATTCACCACTTTTCATCGTTGCTTTGGAGGCTTTCGGCTACGCGATGATCTCTCTCTGTGAACGGCTGTAAACACCAACAACTTTTATTCCCTTCAGCGGATAGTTGTGCTGCATTAACTTAGCTATACGACAAGGTTTCAAGCACAGAGCTGATAAGGCCACAGGGAGGGGGGCCAGGAAATCTCTCCAGGTGTTGCTGGAATGTGGCGGTGTCTTCAGATAAGTTTGGATAGTACCTCCTATAGAGGACCCTAGCTCCTGTCACATGTATCACCCAGTAGTGGTCAACAAGTATAACTAGCATTAGCATTACAAAGTGTTAACTAAGTGAAACCCACTGTGACTTAGCGCCTTTTGCTCGTAAGACAAGTCTATGGATAATGAAGTCTAGAGATCACTGTTAACATGTGTATATTATGTATAAAACCATAGCACTACTTCATTGTTATTGTTGATTTTACTTCTATCTATTTTGTATTCTAGCGTGGCCATGTGATCAATTATATAGTTTGACACAACCGGACCTTAAACAGGGTTTATTTTAGCTAATAAACTTTTTTTTTTTTTTTTTTTTTATTATTTTCCAGAACAATTGCTTCTCTCCACAAACTGAAAATCTATCAAGGCCATTTTGAATCAAATCCTCTCAATGACTTAATGGATAGTTCGTTTTCTTCTAAAACTGTATGCTGTGTGCATGCTCGACAATCATTTTCTCAGGTTGGGAGGGCTACAGCTTTACCTTTGCCCATCTGTGAGTGCGTGTGTATGTATGCTGGATTGTGTGTGTGTGTGTGTGTGTGTGTGGAAGGGGACTGAATGGTTCTCTTGCAGCTGTAGCATCAGCCTGTGAATCCTCTTTTACTCTATTGAACCCTGGTTACAACACGGTTGAAGACTGCTGAAGACATTTGCTGAATCCATTAATCGTTCCATGAAGAGAAGCTCCTAAATTCCTTGTTTATCATTTTATATCTCAGTAAAAAAAAATCAAATTTTCTTAATGACAGACATTTTCTATTGGATTCAGCAGGTGCATTTGTGCAGTGTATGTTTTTTTAAAGTTGAATTTTTTATTTTTTTTAGAATATAAGAGATAAGTCTTCCCTTAGGTGTCTAACATTTAAAATACGTATGTTTTGATGTCAAAATGAACAATGTTTGTCAAATTATTTATTGCCAGATGTCAGAGATGGGACAGAGATGGGAGCGCTGTAAGCGAGTCACGATTTAAATGTCAGATTTACTGAGTCTTTAAAGTTACATGATAGATTTGTTTAGTGACTCACAGCTCAGGCTCCACCACCTCTAGTGTTATTTGTTCCAAACTAGAACATTTGAGGCTATTGACGAGCATTTCCGCCATGCACCTCTGTTCTCTCAAGTAATGGGTCAAAAAAAATAATCAAAGTATGATTTTTAAAAGTGTCCTTTTTTCTAGGAACTGATTTGAAGCCATGATACAATGTTGAATACTTTATATATGGCATTTGATTTGAGATGTGCCACAGTTTTTTCTGCATGGTGTTTTGATTTGGAATCCAACTGTCCTTTTTTTAACATGTCTAGTGTTTCTTTTATCTGCCTATATGCTAAAACCATAGTACAATATCCTAGAATCTACAGCCTAAATGTCAATCCCTGTAGTAACTAGCATGGCTGTGACTTTTCATCAGTTTCACTGATAAGATGAATATTTGCCAGGTGAAAATAAAACATGAAATAGGCCACTTTTAGAAAAAACAAATTGGGAGAAAATAAACAAAGTTGATTAATGATTCAGTGAAGTTGTATTTATTTGATCTTTTTGCAGGTATACGCTGAACTCTTCAATGGATGAGTTAGACTGCCCTCTGTTGGAACAAGAGTCGAAGTGCATCATTTCCCAGAAAGCTAAAATATAGTTAACCCATAAAGAAACTGCAAGTGTGTGAAAACATCCACTTTCACCTTATAGTGACAGGAAACAAAAAAAATGACACCATTTGACAGTAGGAAAGCAGGTCTTTATTGTCCTAAACCAAAACCAAAGCAGGATACAGAGAGGAGAAGCCTATTTGCTGTATGAAAGTCTCGAAAAAAAAAAATGTCATCAGAAAATCAGATATGTACAAACATACCTTAGACTGTCCAGTGTTAGACGTGGCCTTCTAATGTGTAGTTCATCTAATACTATCTGCAGTGCAGATTCACTTAAAAATAATGAAACTATGCAAAAGGTCCACAATGTAATCGCAGAATAAAATGTAATAAGACCAAAAGACTTTGCAGCATATTTCATCACACTGTATAGTCATGAACATTTATAAATATACAGTGTGTTTATTTCTAAGCCTCTCAGTATGACAGCTGAATGTTCAACCATTTTGATACTGTGTTTTCTCAAAATGGGAATGAGGAGAAAAAAAACACTTGGTTGACTGGAAATTCAGGAAAACAAATCATAAGACCAGACTGATACAATATAGATGGAAATAAGACTAAACCTTTGATTCACTCAAAGATGAATTAAAAACAGTACATTTCATCCCCCTACAGTTAGTGAGTGAGCATGTGTGATAACTAAAATGAAACAAAAGAAAACTTCAGGGGGTCAATATTAATCGGTACATTCTCAGAAAAAAAACAAAACAATGAAAAGACAGTTTGTTATAAGATCCTGGAGCTGGGCATCACTTCTGGTTCCTAATAACAATCCAGTCTAGATCTCACATTTCCTTTTAAGTCGTTTGTGCTGATAAGCCTTTTGCTATTATACTGGAGGTGTAAAAGCTTCTCTGTTTGTACCAAACGGCCATTCAAAAATACGGGCTCAAAAAGCTTGGTGCACAAGTTATTGGTTGTTCTCCCCCTTGAGAGATCTTCCCATCCCCAGCTGTGACTCTCCACAGCTTCAGTTCATAGACGAGAAGTGTGTTACCACACTCTCATCTCATCCACCCACCATGGTTGAGTGGCATGCCAGGTGGAGGGGGCAGGGGCACCTGTGACTGTCCTGGGGGCACAGGGGGTGGAGGAGGGTATGCAGCAGGAGGAAGGCCTATCCCTGGAGGGGGTACGTGGCCTGGTGGCATGCGCGGAGGTGGTGGCGGAGGGTAACTGTTGTAGCCTGGAGGCGGGTAAGTCGGGGGCAAGCTGGGTGGTGGGTAGGTGGACGGAGGAGGGGGGCCAGGAGGTGGAGCTGCTGGTGGTGGATAGGCGTGGGGGTGATATGGTGGTATTGGCGGTGCGTAACTGGGCGGCATGGGGGCGTAGGAGGGACCCTCAGTCTTCATCAAGGACTGCAGATTCTGGTAGCCCTCCCCGGACATATAGGAGCTGGAGGTGGACATGATGTAGTTGGTAGGTGGAGGCGGAGGGGGGCGATGGGGTAAAGGAGGGGGCTGGTGGGGAGGTGGAGCGTGTGGTGGAGGGGGGGCCGTTTCACTTCCTGGTTCTGCTTCCAAGGGAGGAGCTGGAGCAGGAGCTTTTCGGTCTGGCGAGAGACAAGAAACAGCAAAGAGAAAACAATTTGTAAAAGATCTGACATCATCCTGCCCGTAAATACCACAAAGACACAACCTGATCTCAAATAACCTCTGTGTTTCCAGACAGCCAGACCAAGACTGCCAGGTCTGAACCACGTAGGAGGTCTCATTATCAGGCTCAAGCACTAATCAGATTGGTCTGGGAGAGGTTAGGAGTGTGCGTGTGTTGGGAAACATAATGTCCAGACGAGTTGCTGGTTATGTAAGCAGACTGAGAGGACTAAAGACTTTTAGTTGCTTTCTAAGCTTGAGTCCCCGGCAGGGGGTTGTAGCTACTCATTATGCGTGTATTTGATGGTGCATGCAAACAAACAGTTGGGTTGTTGAGAGGATGCCAGCATGTCACAAGGCTGTACCGCATCCCTAAACAACAAATGGTTACCTGGGGGAGGCTGTGATGTAGGCAAAGGAGGCATGGGACTCTCCAGTCGAGGAATCTTTGATCCAACTTGTTCTGTAAAATCGACAGAACGGTCAAAAAAGGCTTAAAGATTTAGCGGATGCATTAAGTAACAGTGTTGTAGATTTAAATATATAATCCTAAAACATGCCAGGAAAATAATTAGAATTCACAGTAATTTATACGTTTTCAAGTGCTTCAAAACCAAAAGGAGCTGAATAAAGTCTTACCTGGAGGCTTTGGTTCATCTTTTGGGGATGTCTGAATCAAAGAAATACGAATGGAAATAGTTTCCACGTTAAGGTAGGTTGAGCATCATAGTCACATCCACCAGCTACTGAATTTAACATAAAACCCCCCCAAAACAAAACAAATAAACCTGATCACACTCACATGTGAACGTTTGAGCGGGCGTGCAGGACTGCCACCCTGTGGGGAAGTCTTTTTTGGTGGTGGGGGAGGAGGGTTGGTGGCCGGAGGTTGTCCTTGTGGAACTGGAGGAGCAGGGGGTGCAGGGACAGGTGGCCGCTCCTTCTCCTGCATTTGCTGAGGAATGGGTTTGTTGCCCTGGGAGTACAAGTCCAAGATCTGGTGGCAAATGTCTAAAAGACAGAAAGTTTGTTTTTTTTTACTGAGAAAAATCTGAGAGGAGGTGAAACACATATTATAGGAAAGGCATCAAAGCGTGATGAGTACCTTCAAGCAGCTCAACTGGGACATCCTGGACAAACTGCTCCCACCAGCGCCGTGATGACTGCTTGGCCGTCCACTCCTGTATGTCAAACTTACAGAGGCGGCCGGCCAGGTACATGACAGCCACTGCGATGATCTCAGGCTCCCACTGCAGGGACAGCATTGTGCACAAGCTGGAAGAAACACAAGAACGATGGCTGCAGTCAAATGTGAACATTTAGAAGCTCACGAAAAAACCTAGACGTCTCATTGTATACTTATTTGAAACTATGTTTTGGCATTTTGTGGTATGCGCTTAAACCACTGTGACGCCTCCATATGCTCCATTATTTATAAATACACTAAAACACCTCTCAGACTGTGTGTAGTGTGATATACAGATATTGCTGGTCATCAATACATAACAGGTTAGGTAACAGAGTTTTAGTAATGGTGAGATCATGCATGACACACTGCACCACAGAACAATAACAAAGACAAATCTGTAAATAGTGCTTCTATATCTACTCACCTGTCGTTGACAAAGGTCCATGCCATTTGTAGCACCTTGCACACTTTATTCTTCTCTCCTATAACAATGATCAAAAAAAAAAACATAAGTTACCAGCACCAGAATTTATCGCGCTCTATGGACTTCAGACTCAGATACCTCACCTTTAAGCTGCTTAACGTAGCGCAGGAGGAACATGTATGGGTGCTCCACCTGCAGGTCAAATTTGATCGTCTGGAGCAAGATTCTCTCCAAAACCATCACCTCTTCCTGTTTCAGCAAAGCCAAAGACAGATTATTTAGGGATATCACACTACCCCCCACCTACCAAAATATTACAAATGAGTTTTGCTTTATCTCCAACTCTGTTCACTAAGTATAAATGTGAAGAATGAGGAGATAAAAAAGGAAAAAGACTGAATCAAGATCTTGTTTAAACACTAATCAATCAAATTTTGAGCTACTAACTGAACTGAACTTATAACTTACACAAATCTGACTGAAAAATAAACTACTATTCTACCCAATTTCAAACCAAGCATTTACCTTTGCCAGCTTGATATAAAAGAGTGGGAGTCTTCTTGAATGCTTTTCTGGACAAATTTTGTGAATGTATTTGATTAATAATCTTCAGGAACGTATTTACTGTATGTTCTCTCTGTGTCACAGATTGTTCTTAATGACCCCTCTCACTTCGAGAGATCGCATGAATGCAGTCAGTCAAGAGGTACAATCCTACAAAATAAGATTACTGTTTGGCTGCAGCAGATCAACAGCATGTTTGTTTTTGTTTGTCCTTTCTACAGCTACATGATACTAATAAAGGACTCTGTTAAGCTGATTTACAGCAGACTTTAGGTTTCTTTTCTGAACTCACTGACCAATGACAATAGGATATAGTATATCTTCATTTGAACATACTACACCCAGTGTTAACAGGGACAAAGACAATGTAGTAGAAATAGAAGAATCTGCACCTTCGGGTCATCTCCAAACTGGGCAAACTGCACATCATTCAATAAGCTGCGGGCTGTTTTGATGATGTCTTTACACTTCTTAGGGGTCTCCTCCACTTTCCCTGCTAGGAAAAGACAGCAAGCACCTGTCACCTGTTGAGACAAAAATACACCATTACTCTAATGCATTTAGTCCACTTCTAGAACTACCCAAAAAATAAAATTAACCATGAATTTAACTTACATATCTGGGGAACTGCTTGAAGGAATGAAACATATAGAAGCGGTGGAAATATATGATGCCAGTTGCCAGAGTGTCATAGTGTCTGATGATAGTTAAGGGCATCATCAGCAGCAGCTAAGTAAAATGAACACTAACAAAATAGTGCATCACTTTGACTGCAGTGCTATGGTCTTAAAATGTATAGTATACAATGTTCCACTGCTGCTTCTTGTAAACTACTCACATGCAGCTCTTTATAAGACAATGATATGATACTGTATTTTAGCTGTTTTCCTTAATTTCCTCATTGTTTGGATGCTGTTATGTCTTTTGTTTGTCATTTACTGTATTTTAAGACAAGACTGTATTTTAGGACACACTGAAACAAGACGCACTGGGTCATCTAATCCTTTTCCCAGAATTCAAAGGAATCAATGAAGGATACAGGCCAAGTCGGGTCCCCACATCAAATATGAAGCGGGCTCCCTCTCGCCGATACCGGGCCTCTGTACCAGGGTCCAGACCTTCTGACTGAGATGGCGTGTGGGCTAAATCCTTCTTGTCCCAGTACCAGCATGGTTTGATGTGGTCAAGAATAGCTTGGCCAGTTACTGAGAAACTCTCCTTGGATTCCTTCATTGGTTGAGGAGAGGCAACGCTGGATGGACCTGCTGCACTGGGCTGCTGAGAAGGCAGAAGGTTGACGTTATGGCCATTCTTTCTCACCCACGTTTGGCATTACAGAGCGAGACCTCTGAACAACACTGATGTTCAACCAAAGAGGAGACATATCTACTGTCTAGCGTAGAATATCATTATCCCTATAATACAGTGGAATATTAGGGGGGAATACCAGATGCAAACCTTCATATTTACTTGTGAACTTTAGCACCCTGCATCCATATTCAGACATAACTTCCATATGTTAAATGCATAACACAGGTATTTCTTCTAGTCCACACGGGGTTAAATATATGCAGAAGGAAAATATATCATTAATTACCACTATCCATTTTTTTCATATCCAACTTCTGCCGTTTGCAAACGGGAAATCAACAAAGGATGAGGACCTCTCATTCATTCATAGGTAACATCAAAGTTACCACTATGTTTTTAGCTAAATACAAAACTTACGACATAATTATATCGATGTCAATGGCAAGGAAAGTAGGTTTGACAAAATTAGCATTACAACAGTTTGTTGCTAAAATTCACTTTTGTTAGCAGTGCTAACGATAACTTAAAGTTAGCTTCGTCGCAGGAATAATCGCCAGCTACGCTTGAACATTATGACTGTTTTAAATATCATAAAATCGGTGGCTATGTGGATGATGTCTGTTAAACACACACATCGGCTAAAGGTAATGAAACTTTCGAAATAAAAGCTGCCAAAGTTGTCACTTCGCAAGCCACCGCGGCTAACGTTAGCTAACCAAAGCTAGCAAACTTGCTCAACTCGAGGTCTTAACACTGCTGAGACTGGGAGCACTAACCTGTCGAAAGTAGCTGAATTCACTCAGATTACCGTCGGTCTGTTTATAATGAAACACGAGTCTTACCTTTAACATGTAGCCGTCGGAGTAAGTTACCCACAACAAACAACCGTATGAATAATCCGCATTTATTCACAATAAATTGGCTAACAAGTCATCAACACTCCGGATTGTAGCAAGGGCACCGCCATTATGCAGCACGTCAGAGACGTTAGCACACGTCATCACGCAGGATGTCTGATACACGTGTGTTATGATTAGATTTCTGTTTTACCTTTGTTAAATGAATGTGTTTAATACTTCTGTTAATAGTTATATCAATGGTAAAGGACAAGTCATATATGCGTGTGAATAACAAAATATTTTTTAAATATTATTATAACAGCAATATGTGTAATTTATGAATAATATTAATAGCCACTAGAGGGAGACAAAGAATGACTTGTGGACTTGGGCAGCCAGGACTGGACTTTTGACAGGTTAAATGTATGAATTCAGCCTATGATAAGCACAGTGATGATCTGAACGAAGATGGTAAATGAAAAGATAGCAAACAAACACAACTTGAACGTTCACATTTTTCTAATTTTTACTATATAAGCTACCAGTGTGGGTCTGCACAGAACTGCATTGCATCAAACTGCTTTAAGTGTATAATCTTAAACCTCTTAAATCTAAATTTATACCCTATCTAAATATTTGTATTTTTTATCAGCACCTAATGGTATTCTTGGCATCACAAAACACAAGTGACATTTGCATGCTTTCTCATAATTCCTGAGCACCATAGCTCAAGATGCTAGAGTGACTGAAGCCATAAAATCAGTTTTTGTATAATACATTAAAAAAATTGTGGCATCACAAAAATAAGATGCATTTGAATGTTTTAACATAAAAAGGACTATCCCGAAATACTGTTGTTTCAGCACACACAGGTGAGGTCACGGCCAGTTGTGACCATGACTTAAACTTTTAGAAGAAAAGAGGAATAACTAGATGATATCATTAATTTACCATGTGTGAAACTCATATATATTTTTATATGTGTATTTAGGCTATGAAATGCAGACAGTGTGCTGGAGCACCAACATTTGAAGAACATAAAAACATAGACTGTGGATTGTATGTTTTTATAATTTAATCAAAACAAATTTTGAGGTTTATATGAACCCATAATAATCATCATCACCTTTGCTTGGTTACATGTTACAGTGCATGTGTACGAGTCACATCTTGTGCCCTCTTTGTTCCCCTCCCAGCCTTACTTCAGACAAGAGTCAGCATTGAATCATTTACTTCCTCCAAATTACAATTTGGAATGTGCATGCATTATAAATTTGCCACTGCTCGGACAAATACTCTTAAGTCTAGGAGAAATTGTCAGGATGTGTCCTGTAGAAAAGTAAGAGCCTTATCTAGTTGTATTGCCCGTAGCTAGAGAGCATCTCAATCTGTCACTCAGGTCCAAACACACACACACACACACACACACACACACACACACACACACAGGAACCATAGTAAATCATCTTATGAATAATATATACTTGTACTTTCTTTATTAATATTAAACATTGCATAATGAACCACTGACTATAAGCAAATCCCAGAGCAATATTCATATTACCATGAGCTGTCCTAGAGTGGACCTTTCATTGTTTATGTCAGTCCTGTCACATTGTGGTTAAACACATCACAATGGCTGCTCCGACCAGTTTGTACACTTAACCTCTTTTTGTTCTTAAAAATTTACTTTCATATACAATTTGATCTATGTATTATGATATTAATGCACTGGTGTGTACTTTAGACAGTAGATGGATGAGAGAGGCATGAAAAATGAAAGATAGAAGAATGTTATGGATGCAGCTTAAACTTTGTCCTTGGACACATTTTCATGTTTCAGCATGAAATGCGTGGAATGGGTCATTTTGGAAAAGAGCCAAAATGTCAACACAATGCGTCTTGTTATCTCTGGTGTAGGTAATGTCCTGTGGTGTGTTCAAGCATCTCCCATTCAGCGATGCCGCTCCCCACACGAGATGCATGTCTCCTTAGTGGCAGCACTTTGGACTTAAAATCTTTCCTGTGTCCACAAGCAGGGTATTTGTGGTATGTTGGCCCAGTGCAACCCAGCTTAAACTGCCTTTGCCCAGAGCCAGCAGATACAAGCTATAATGGAGACATTGATGTATTATTGAGAAACCCATGGGTAAGGATTAAGGAGCTGCTTGCAGCCAGCAGGGCTGGCAAGAGAGAGAGAGAGAGAGAGAGAGAGAGAGAGAGAGTTTGTGTGTGTGTGTGTGTGTGTGTGTGTGTGTGTGTGTCTGTGTGTGTGTGTGTGAACTTGGAATAATGTTTTCTTTCAGCATCCAATGTGTCCACAGCTGCTGTTGCTCTTTTGGCCTGATGTGAAGAAGAAGACATTTCATGTAATATCACATATCAAATTTATGCGCTCCACTCAAAGCAATATGCTTGACAACATTCTCAGCGTATCTGCGAAACATAGCTGTTGTGTTTCCATGAGGAGTCTGCTGAGGTTATGTCTTCTTGAGCCAGAGCTGAGATGACATTTCATTTATATAAATAATTACTGTCCTGAAAGTCCCCTAGGCCTGCCCCGAAGCAATCAAACTTCTAATGCTCTTAAAATTGCCCACCATGTTTTATTAATGGCGGACTATAAAATGTATTGCTGTAGTTGAACACTTCTCTGTTGATCTGTGAGAAAACAGTGTCAACTTTAAATGGTCGTATTAGGCTTTTATTTTTACTCAACAACATATTTCAACCAAATTACAGCACATGTTTTAAATTGTACAAGGTAAAAAAAGACACCTGAGTACCCTGCACATGGCACCTCTCTGTGCATACACTGATCTAAACGATTACAGTGGATTATGTGCAGAATGATTGCCCATTAGTACCATTAATTGCCTCTGAGTGAACCGGATCTGCTCTTCAAGGACTCTCTCAGATTCTGAATTGTATAAATGGCAAATTAAGGAGGCTTCATTCTAAAAATAAGAATTAAGTAGAGAAACGCTGTGTTAAGGGTTCACCCCCTAAACAGGCTTGGCATGTCTCCTGACTGTGCCAACAGAGGGTACTGTTGCCTCACAACATGTTTAAATTATCCCAACAACAAAGATGCAGCATGCTGTTTTGAAATTCATGTGCTTTGAATTTATATTGATCTTTCGCAGCAGCTTTCTCTGGTCATTTTACAAACCCAGGTATGTCATAATGACAAAACTAAGTATCAATTATTTAAATTAAAGATATGCAGATTGTTTATTTGGTCTGGGAGGTCTTTGTATATTTGACACGTGGAAACAGTTTGCATTTATATGAAAGAAATAATTATCAGTAATAATCAGTAAACTGACTGAAGCCTATAGATAAAATGCTATGTAAAAATGGACTCATGGACATCACGCTCTTTTGGACAAAATGACCATTACAGCTGATAAATGTAACTTAACACTACGTGTCTTTTAATTAGGAACGACTGAGGAGTGATAATTACTTTTCCTGTGCAGCCCTGTGCTCCGGGGAGCTGCCGGTAGCTTCCCCCAACGTCCGTGTGATGTCCGGTGTGTGGTGCTTAGACGCGACAACGTCACGGACGCACTTGAACTTGAATCCCATCCCACTCCGTGGAGGCAACCCCAACCACACACTCCCACACGCGCACACAAAAGCGCAGGCTGCATTTAGTCTGCACATACACACACACACACACACATGCGGGGTCCTCCCAAACAGAGCCTCTTTCATCGTGTGAGTCAACAAGAAGTAGCCTCGACACTGTAAGAAACTGGGAAACATTGGACCTCTGCTTGTTGGACGAGAAGGAGGAGGAGGTGTCTTGTTTGGCCGCATGCTCTCTCTCTCGCAGTCTCTCTCTCTCAGTCATCGAGGCTGCTGCCACCGGAGCCAAGAGTTGCCGCTGAGCGCACCAATGCCAAAACGCGCAGGAGGAGTCAGTGCCAAAGGGTCATTTTAGCGAACCACTGCTGAAATGGAAGGACTGTAGGGAATCCTACAATAAAAAAGCAGCCATTTAACCCCAGATGATATAATCACACCATAATAATTAAGAAAAGTGAAAAGGGAAAGGAGCCAAATAAGATTCAGTACCCATCACCGGTGGAGTGCTCCGTAAATCGTCTGTCACAACGGTCTTCGCAGAGGTGGGCAGTCCAGGATTTTATTCTACAAAAGGTCACTGCAACATTTACCTGCGCGCAGCTCGTCAGCCGCCAGCAGCCAGCTGCTTCCTAAAACTACATTTGGCTTCCTCAATCCAGGTGTTGCTGCGACGCTGCAGGACATTGTGGACAAACTGGTCTTCCATCCTCACCGCGCTCCTGTCCGACTTTCGAACGCGCGTCAAAGTTGCAGCAGAAGACCGTGAACAGCAGAAGGATTAGGAGGAGGGAAAGTTGATCACCTGCGATCCAGAGAGGACCGACACCACGGTTCAAGCCGACTCCAAGTGCCGTTCACCGGGCGATGCCAGAGTAAATGCCGGGGCAATGTCCCGCCGCAAGCAGGTGAACCCGCAGCACTTATCGTTGACGCACAGGGAGACAATACAAGGTGAGTTGTCTTCAAACACTTCTCACATCTTAAAGCCTGTACTTAGATTTACTGTTTTTAAATGAGCAATAGTTCATTGCTGTTATTAATTCCGATTTTAAGGACAAAACACAATTTTGTAAATAGATTCAAATAGTGCTCGTGCGTTTGTTTTTACGTCGGAAAATGCGCCGAGCTGCGGCGCTAATTAACCACAGTGACTGCGATCTGTGAAAATAAATTCACCATGTGACAACACTTGTGCACAAACATGAAAAAACACTGTCGTTTAAAAAAAAAATCGATCCTTTATGACTGCATTTCAGTAACTGAGTGGGTTTGACAGCGGCTGTTTTACACCTTTAATATTTACCAGCTCTGTTCGGGGACATTTGCGATGCGCCGTTTTGCAGCTTCATGCGACTTTACTACAGATTATCTTATGACAACTACAGAGGGACTCTCTGGCAAAGTGTGTGATCGTGTGTGTGTGTGTCTGTTTGTGATTGAATGTGCACGCACGTGCTTTGCGCGTGTCATCCAGCATTTCATCATGATACAATTTAGTATTTTTTTTTCCCAGCATATTGCAACATGTGGTGATGTTTATTTTTGGTGTCTACTCTGTCAGACATTTCAGTGATTTTTAAAATACAGATATTTTGTTGTAACTTTGCACAAGGTAACTTAATTTCAATGTATTTAAATTTAAACATTCTCTTCCGCTCTTTCTTTCTACCTCTCTCACACGACCTCTTACACACACACACACACACACACACACACACACACACACACACACACACACACACGCACACACGGTCTCTATTTTATTTTCCTTGATGGGCTGTACATGCAGGCCCATCTCTACTTTACGAACACACACAAAAAATCAAATTACGCACGAGTTCAACTTACAATCAGAGCAAAAATGAAAGCATCACACACAAGTTCACAACAATCTGAACTTTTATTTTTTAATAGACATCTGAAAACGGAGGGTCGTATCTTGTTTGAAGCTTTCAGAGCTGCGACTCAAAATTGTGATTATATTGAGCAGATTAAATCTGAGCCCGGGTTGTTTGGAGTATATGATTAAAAAGTAGCATAATCCAATTTTAAATCAATTATATCAATCTAACCTTCATCTCCCAGCGCTCTGCTTTGCCTAAATCCAATTTCATAGAGGCCTAATCTGGGTAATTCATTGCAGAAGTTCATGATGTAATCTTTGGCCAATCTGTCTTGTGTTGAAAAGGGTTAGGCGCATTCCGTCCCAGTCGACACATTTAGCTTTTAGACTAATCATTTATCCCATTCACTTTGTCTCTTTGTCTCTCAATTCACTGACTTTCCCCCACTCAGGGTTTCATCTGTAATTATTACGGTAGCTTCTAACGTAAAGAGTAATCTGAAATCTAAATGTTTGCTGTAACCAGTGTTTTTATTCTCCCAAAGGAGAAACTGGTGCATCCTCAGCAGATCTTAGGCAGATGACAAATATTGATCCAGCTGAATATTGATCTGACAGTTTATTCTCTCTGCTGTAACTGTCACCGTCAGTTAATTAAAGGCGGAGACCTGAGCTCCACATCTAACACATTTTTTGGCTATGCAAAATACAGTTTTAGTGTGTGTGTGTGTGTGTGTGTGTGTGCTTAACACTGACCTGCAGTACATAATAACGTTTTACATTTACTTTTCTTTTCTGGAAACTCATATAAATTTGGATTAACCGTTAAATATTTGCCTCCCCTCCTTTTTGCCATGGGCCATTTTTTTAAACTTTTTTTTTTTTTTTTTTTGCATGTTAGTCAGACAAACCTTACAGCACCTGCTGTACAGTCAGCAAATTCTTCAAACTGAACCTGTGGTGCTGAATGTAGATTAATGCGTAATTAGACTGATAATTAGTTGTCACAGATTAACTTTAAATTTCCTTGTCTGAGCTGGAGCTGCATTTAAATAGATGGATCTAGTTTCGTCTGGAGCCTTTATTGAATAGTTTAGGTATTTTTTTAATAACCACTGACCTGTCTGCAGAGTCTTGCAAGTTTCAAACAATAACCTAAGTTGAGATATTTGCAAATCTGACAAATTTTCTTATGTTCAGCTCATGCAGAACTCGTCGTTCTGCCAAAGTGGCTATTAGAGTAAGCTGGGCCATCTGGAGGGCCTGAATCTCGTCCTACCTGTTCTTTTTTTTACGTGATACACAACTGCTTGTTGTTGAACTGTGGCCTCAAGCCGCGACAAAGACCTGAGAAGCACAAGTGCAAGATTAAAGAAGGACTGGACTTGCAGGTATTTTTTGTTTGCTTGTAAAGTCATTAAGTAGATCAAATGCAACACCGACACTGGACTTTGAGCAGAAGAGTGAAAAAGCTTTATTAGTAATATCCAACTGTGTGTCTCTGACCGAAAAGCACTCGTATTTGCATTAAGCGCTTAAGCTATGTTTACCATACGTACAGGATATCTTAATAATGACACCACATCAGTGTCTGTGATGAATGGGAGGCTTCTAATGTACCTATCATTCAATGTCTGGAGGCTGCATGTCGCTGAGGGCTGTTTCCTTAAGCTGGGTGGGTCTGGGGAGGACCAGGATCATACCTCAGGCTGGAGGATCTGAGGAGCACTGGGGAAAAACCAAACTGTAATTTGACTGAGTCAACATGTAATGAGAGCCTTGCATATGTACAGCTTTATTGTCAGAGATGATTTCCGAAACCGACGGAAAAACAAGTGGACTTTATTTTTTATATTTTTTTAAATCGCCTCATCATTAGGTCAGCTGGGTCCAGCAGTTACAGTATCAGCTGTCAGGACTAGTCACAAGGTTTCTTCTTACACAAATAATAATATGAAGTTTCTGTAGGGTGCCAACATACATCAACCACATGTCAGATCAGGGGTTATTGAGTGTAACTGAACACAGGCATATGCCCTTCAGCCATGGGCCTATAGGTCATGCTCGACTTGGGAGCGCATAGAACCTGAATATCAGCATATTTCTGGACAGGCTTTTAGGGGAAGACTAAGTGCAGTCGAGGAAATCTACTTGCCAGGCCAGACACCAGGAAGGACGTGCAAGTGAATGAATGCACAGAAAGTATGAACCAACGCAAGCAGACAACACATAGCACACACCAGTTTCAAAATGCACGACTATATATGCAAACTCTCTCTATATGTTTACTCCTCAATAAATCAGATCTAATAATGTATTCTGTCAGTGGTAAATTTGACCTTCAGTTCACACCACACTACACATCCCTCCTATTGGAAGTCTTGTAAGAAAAAAGCCAAACATCCCTTTAAGACTTTTTGAGCCTCTTTTTAGTCAGTGATTCAGTTTGGAGTTGCATAAATGACAAAGAGACACCTATCATAGGAATATTCTCATGAATTACTCACACATTAATGTGGAACGAGTGGCATTCAGCATCACAGGACTCCCTCGTTCAGAGACGCACATTTCTTGCAGTCTAATATTAGCATTATTACAGAGAATTGTTTTGTGGATCCAGCCCTGGAAACACCTCACGATAACTGTTTACTCTCAGAATTGGCATGCTGCTTGTGAAACAGTTAATGTTTTTTTCTTTATTCACACCATATGGCTGTCGAATGCTGGGGAGAAAACCCACCGTACGCACTGCAACACCACAGTAAATATTCACACACATTGTGGTAACCGGATGATAATCTCACAGGAGATCACTGGCGAGCGATTTATGATTTACTGTGAAACACTGCACTCTGTTCAAAGATTTTCCTTCTATATTTCAATATTATTGAACACATTTAATCAATTTTGCAATGCTATAAAGCTCCCTTTTGCTATTATTATTATATCACAAAAATTTGGCAAATGTGATTTATGTATTCATATGCCATGCCTCATAGATTACAAGTCATTTATGGCAATTTGGTGACAAGTTGCAGTCAGCTGCAGTTTTGTATTTTGCTCACTTTCAGGCTGATAATCTAAGATTTATGATAAGAAATGAGACTGCTACAGATTAAATGGTGATAAGATAATGAAACACACAGGCCTGGCCTTACACAATGTGCACTATTTCAGCTCTTCTTGGCAATCGCAGCTGAGAAAAAGGGATAGGCTAAGCGAAGCCGCTTGTTGTTTCAATTTTTGATTGCAACCATCTGCAACGTTGCTGGTGTCATTTATTTTCAATGACAGCGTGAATCTTACCCGACTTTCCCAGTGGAGTTTACACATGTGTGATTGTGTGTGTGTGTGTGTGTGTGTGTGTGATTTTAGCTCAGAGAAATGGAAGGGGAAAACAAAGAAAGGGAGACAGGTCTGAACTCATGTAGCATCGTTGACTGTCATATGAGTGCCCCTGGCCTTACTCTGCCTTTTACCAACAGAACAAAGTGTGCAGCTGGTATTAAAACGTTGTGTAAGGTCAAGACTTTACAGCCAAAGGAAAATAGTTTCACGGCTTTAAGCCATTTAGAAGAATCCCGTCAAATTCAATTAATTAAGCAAAAACTAATGTTTCGTATGCAACAAAAATTACATTTCAGTCGGTTTCTTATTAAATTTGGGGCAGAGTAGAACTTGTCAAACCATGCTGTAAATTTTTCTTTGACTTCAGGTTCACCTCAGGCACAGTGAAACAACAAAAAGAGCCATCATTGAGACATAGGAGCATATAAGATCGGACACAATAATTAGGAATGAGAGAGATTTATAGAAGCAATTAATGTCAAAGAACGTGACAGAAAGCCATATACAGTGCTTATGTATACGTCTTGGCATCTTTTACCTACCCAGCTTGTTTTACCTGGCCATTTGTGTGGTGAGGATAAGACATTCACTAAACCGTAAACCAGTTTTGACAGCAAAATACCAATGCATTTGTACCAAAACTAAATGACAAACAATTGAATATTTGCAATAAAAAAAACCCCCAACATGAAATAATTCATCAACTCTGATAACATTGTTTCTTCGGTTAGGTGTTTGAATATTTTTCAATCTTTAACACAAATGGAAATGTTGGTGAAAGGGGGCCCGTTGTCGTCAGCTGTGTCTCCCATCTGCTACACATTGTGCAGCAGCGGCGGCAGCAGCAGCAGCAGCAGCAGCAGCAGCAGCAGCAGCAGCAGCAGTGGAGTGACTGACTGACTCTCTCCTCATCAAACTGATAGGGGGTGCTCTAAGGCTGCCTGACTTAACTCACACTTGATACGGCAGAGTAGCAGGACTGTCATTGGGTGACTATAGCTTGTTGTAAGTATGTGTGAGAAAGACAGAAAGAGATCGAGAGAAAGAGAAATAAAGTATGTGTGGCATTGTGTTAGACAGCTGGGTTTCATTGCCATCATCACATCTTCTCGATGATGGCATGTTTGACAGTGTGTCTCCTATGTTCCCTTACCTATCAAACATGTTCCTCTCACACAGGAGTTTATACAGAAGAATTAGACACTGTCTGTCAAGATGATAGTCTACATTAGTCTGTTTTTCTTTCGTGTGTGTGTGTGTTTCTATTTCTATGTGACCACAGTTTTTTTTTTCTTCCTGCAAGCATTCCTTGCTTGGTTCCTTCTTGCACACGTGTTTTTCTCACACAGGTGAGCCTCGGGACAGGCTCAGGATGAGTGAGCGGGTTTCAGAGAGGGGTGCGGTTATCTAGAAGATGTCCGTCTGATATTCCAGTGGCGTAGTGACAGTGCCAACGCCTGCTAATTACTGCCTTCTGTCCCCAGGCCATGTTACTCAACTGTAGGCTAACAAACAGGCCCGGCTCTATTCGCTTCTCTCGCTTAGAGCGAGAAAGTCAAGTTCAAATGCCCAGGTGTCTGTCAGCTCCTTGACTTGATGTTGTCTTTTTCTCATTTATGGCATGAGGATCTGGGGCTCATGCCAGCTGCCTTGTTTTCAAAGTCAGAAGCGAGAGTGCACCATGTTGTCAGCAGATACATCTCCCGCACAGTCCTACTTATAGGCAATGCACATATGCACACATGCATGCATGCACACAGTTACATGGCTTTGTGTGTGCACTCTGGAACATTACTTCATGTGAATTATGCTCACAAGCTGTGAACTGTAGGTAAATATGTGTTTGTGTTCCTTCTTTGCCGCCAAAGATTATGAGATGGAAATTATTTGGCAGGCGTCCAGGAACACATCGCCATTTAGAGAAAAGATATTTGGCACCGGATCATCACTCCAGGGCGAAGTGAGTGGACTGGAACATGTGTGTGTGTGTGTGTGTGTCGGCTGGGGTGGGGTGTGGGGGTGTGGGGGTGCGGGGGTGCGAGGGTGGGTGTAAGGGGATGATTCACAGTTGCAAAGGAGTATTTGAAATATAAAATTTGTTTTAAATGTGTAATATTCAGCTGCAGCTCTGTCCGCGTTCACCAGTTACCAGAGAGTTTAGAGAAGCAACGCCTTCATAACAGCTTGAGATGGGGGATAAGAGAGTTAAGGATCTCTGCCCTGATAGCTACACAACAACACAGAGGCGCACACAAAAAAAAAGCACACACCTTCTTTGTCTAATCTTAACAATTATTAGGGTGTCATGTTTGCAGAAAGAGAGTGAAGACAGGGAAGCAGAAGGCCTGTGGAGGTGGGGTGTGGGTGATAGAAGAGGAGAAGGCAGAAGATATGCAAGAGCTGCCGTGCTCCTCTCCCAGGCATCAACACACCTCCCTGGGTACCCGCTTACTCAGACGCCCCTAGAGTCTCTGAGGCTTCAGGTTTCCTCCGGGCTTTTTTAGAGGAGGACACATTTTCATACTGGTACATCAGGGCAGTGTTAAAAAAATGGAGGTTGTCCATGAGGGATTTACGTTAAGCTGAGGGAATGAGTCTCTGCCACAGGGGGAGGGGGGTGGAGAATGTGTAATGGTTATTAATGACCGTGTCAGATCTGTGAAGAATGAGATTTACTCTCTTAACAGGACCCCAGGTTTGGCTTTATAGATTTTCTGTCTGTAGAGAATACAGTGTTCAAACTCACCTGTGTGCAGCTCCGATCATGTACACACACACACTTAGACATCTTACTGCGTTTTTTTTATCCTTCTCCCTCTCATTTTTTTCTTCTCTGTCTTATTCTCTGATACACGCAAACATGAACACACACATGCACATGCTGGTGGATGTGGCCTCCGCGACGCTACGCTTTGTTCTGCACAAGCTGGGGCTCCCACGTGGTGAAGGCAGCCGTCTAGCTATGACAGCTTAGTGCAGCAAGGGCCCTCACCGGAAACCCAGCCTGCACTGTGAGATGAATAGCTTCCTGGCTACACACAGGCACATACACACACAGACACAGACACACGTATACATACAGTGTATGTGCTGGGTCCCACCCACGCAGATCTCTCACGGATAAGCTGCACAGGTGTTTGTCTAGGTGAAGTAGGTTTACAGCGGCGCTTTTTTTAATGCCATGAAAGTGACACAATTGTGAACGTAATGATGATCTCGTGTGGTAGGGAGAGATGGCTTTTATCAGGTAATGTTATCAGGAATAACTAAACCTCACTGTGTCTTTTTGTTCTCTGCCTGTCTCTCACTGTCCTTCTTGTTCTCTTAAAAAAAAACTAACTTGACATATTTTGCCTTCCCCTTGCTTTTCTGCAGCAGAGGCCAATCATGATTCAGGGGCGGGATCTCCACCTCCAGAGCCCTCCACCCTCAGCCCTCGGAGGGCTGTACCTGGGGAGCATGATCTGCTGACCTGCGGCCAGTGCCAGACCAACTTCCCTCTGGGCGATATCCTGGTTTTTATCGAGCACAAGCGGCGTCTCTGCCGGGGGCCTGGAAGCAGACCAGGGTTGTTCTCCAAGCCTGGGGAGAGTGGCGGGGTCACTGGCATTGCCATCTCTCCAAGGGTGAGGTCACTGGAGCTGGGTAGAGGGTCCATTCCGGTGGAGGTAGGCGTCCAGGTGACCCCCGGAGGAGAAGAGGATGAGCAGAGGAGGCTGACGCCGGCCAAAGGGATATGCCCCAAGCAGGAGAGAGGAGGTATGGAGACTGGAACACGATGTAGGAAAAGGCAATTAGATCAACCAATAAGAAGCTCAACTCCAAACACACTGTGAAGAGAAATTGTCAGCATAGAGACACATGTCGTAAAACGTACACACACACATACATACGCACATATCTCTCACCTGTCCAGGACAGATATCTCTCTTTAAAGAATCCCAGCTGCTTGTTATTTTGACAGTGGCCTTCAGGAGGGATTAATGTAGCCTGGGATGATTTCATTAGAGTGACTGAGAGCTGCACTGTGTGTCTATTCTGCTCCGTTCTAAGTGAAACATCACAAGCACCACACATCCACCAAAATCATACACACCAAGCAAACACACACTGGCAGGCCTGAAGGACTTCTTCAGCTGAAACCAATTGTGAAAGGCGAGGAAGAAGGTGATAGAGGAGCCGCCCCCAGTGTGTGTGTGTGTGTGTGTGTGTGTGTGTGTTTTTCTTTCTTTTTTTTTTTTTTGCTTGTGTGAGTGCACATCATGTGTCTAAGTGTTTGTAAAGAAATCCTGCAGCATATGAAAAAAAAGCTGATTAAAATTCATCTGTGTGCGTGGTGAGGAGAAGGGGATTAATAAAGCTGCAAGGCCGTTCATCTGGCTAGAGGGGGGGGGGGGGGGGTAAGGCCTGTAGACTGCCAGCGCTGCAGGGAAACCAGTTCAAAGTTATCAGAGGAGACAGTCACAATCACATCCAAAAAGCTAGGACAGCTTTCCAGGATTACACAGATATCAGTTGACTAAGAGAGACTTGGTTAGAGAAGGTAGATGACTGTGTTGTAAAAGTTACCAGTCACAATGACATCTGAAAATATTATACAGTCAACACAGTGTCATGAACTTTATTTTACACTGTGCTGTACGTGTGTCCTCGAAGATATTGGGGTCTTAAAATGTACAGCAGTCCTTCAAAATAAAAGTTATGCAAAAAGTACAGTCAAAGTGCAGTGTTGCATGCGTGAAGAGATCAGTAATCTATTTCTTTCAAATCACAACTGTCACCACGCATCTAAATTAAGTGCGTTTATATGGTTCATAATACATTTACACAGCAAAAAGAGATGGGAAGAATCAGTCTAAAAGGTGTGAACGCAGGCTTTATATAGATGTTACAGTATGACAGCAGGCTGTGGCTGTCTGTGCTCACAGCAGGTGCACATTTTTTTGAATCTACATGTGAGCGGTAAAAACCTTTAGACTTTTTTGTCACCGTAGGTGATCAGACTGAGTCAGCACCAAATCATAGTGTGTAGCAGAATAGACTTTTACATTTATATTAGTTTAAATTCAGCTTTGCGTGTTGCACATTCACCCATTGGTCTGTGATATATTACAAAAAGTTTTGCAAAACGTCCTGGGACACAGATTATAGAAGTGCACATATTGTTCGTTTCAGAATCAAAGCTGGTGTAGACATCTTTTGTCATCGCTACGGAAATCCGCACACATGCACAGTTTCTGTGTGTGGCCAGCAGCTGTGTGTGGCCACCATCTTTTGCAGTGGGAAACTTTTATTGAGGGAGAACACAAATAATATGTGACAGCACAGTTTTGGATGTCACTGCTAATTTCATAAAATAAAAAGCGTGGGCATCACTTTTGTTAATCGTACATTTTTCTCAGCAAGCAACACATTGATTGTAAAAGTAAAAATTATTTTGTATCTATTGGACATTGCATTTTTAATAGTAATGTGACTTCTGTGAATTGTTTCACTTATACTATGGAAGTTTAATGAGGGTTAAACAGCCTTTAGCAGCAACCCACCTAGAAGCCCAGTTGCAGCAGAAAAAAACGTGCAACTCATTTATAAGCTTATGCAATGAGAAAAAAATAAGACTGAATGCATTTTACATGGCTTTTTGTCTTTTAGGTGGCCGGAGAACGAACATTTAGGGAGAGTTAGTGAGTGAGTCAGCCTGTTAGAGCCACAGTCAGTTAGTCAGACCGACAGACAGACTTATCACTAAGAGAACAGGACATGAAAGCACTTCAAGCCTCAAATGAAAGAGAGGAGGAGAGCTTTGTTCAACACATTAGATTGCCACTCAAGGCAGTCTCAAGTTTCAACCAAATTAGATTACATTATTAGGTCTAATTAAGTCCAATGTGTTAGCAGCACACACACACACACACACACACACACACACATGAGGAAATATCACATTTTCTTGCACATGCTATTGAGAACTTTGTAACAAGAACACACACAAATATTTCCAGCAGTAGTGGTCAAAAAGACAAAAGCAAATGAGCATGTGTGTCACACATACATACACATTGTGAAGTGCATGAAATGCTTGTGTGGTATGCGTAACCCTCTCCTCTCCTGGACTGCTTTTTTGTTGTTGTTGTTTTTTTGTTGTGTTTTACGACATCCTGTCTGTCCTCCTTGTCTGTCAGCTTGCTTGCTTGCTTAAACTGCAAACATGCTGCAAGCCTAGCATATTCAACCCCAAAAAGGTGCAAACACACTCACAGAGGCACACACGTGCACGCTCTTGTACACGCGGTGTCGATGAAAAATGGCCCTTCTGTGCCCTGTTTTTTTTTTTCCCCCCGAGTTTGTCCTGCTGATGCATGCACTTTGTGTGTATATGTGTGGGCTTCGTCAGAGAACATTAATATGTGTGCGTGTGTGCGCCATATATGAATTTGTGTATAAGTATGTATGTGTGCAGTGTCTGTGAAGAATGTATCATCAGGCAAGCGAGAGGTTGCCACTAGGGGAGTGTTACCATGTAAGACGACCCTGGCCCTCCTCTGAACTCCTCCCAGGATGGCTGCCGGGCCCCTTCGGAGCACTTTAAGATATCCAGTACATAAGGATACATAAGGGGGAAGTCAGATCAAGACAATCACTCTCTCTCTACTCTCGCTCACAAACAGCGCATACAGAGATCACGCGGTTAATATTTCATGAGACGATGTGAACGACAGCAACATCCTCAAACATCTTTCTCTGTTTGTGGGCAACACAGCCGTATCACTGTATTAGACTGAAGGTTTCTCAGTGGTTAGTTGTTTTTAGCTAGGAAGCTATTTGCAAGCTCAATGTGATACCGATACTGGTGCTCTTAACTGAACTGAAGAGGCTCTGGATTTATGATCAAAGACTTTAAATGAGATGCCTGCCACTTTAGAACTGTCACACCTACATGTAAAAAAAAATTTGTGGGTGTGAAAGTGTATTGAAGTGTGCAGGAGCATTCTTTTTTTTTCTCAAGCTAATGAGCAACAAGGGATATGTTTTTTTAATCTTAAATGAGTCACCGTGGTTTCTGGATAAAAAGCTCTGGTGTAACCTATAAAACGTATGAAAAGTGACAATGACCTTTGTGTCCAAACAGGTGAAATCTAAAATGTTCAACACTTGCTTCACTAGCTGTCACTAAATAACTGTGACATCCCCGTTTCCACACCTCTCCACCAATGTGGATTGAAAGGTGTCTCTCTCCTTTCCTCTCTTCTCTTCTTCTCCCCCAATCTTTTTTTTTTTTTTTTGCCCCACCACCCAATGCTCCTTTAATCACCTGGCTTGCTCTCATTTCCATATTAAATAGGCTTTAATCATGAAAAGCAATCAGGCTTTTGCATATTCATACCTTCCCCTGTACGCCGGCTTCCCTGTCTCGCTCCAGTGCCAAGCAGCCAGTAATCAGTAGGCAGGCGGCGTAATGCCATAGCCCCGGCCCATCGCATGAAAACACACACACTGCGTGAGTTAGAAATAACTTCACATGGTACTTACGTATTATCTCTACTCCAAGAGAGAGAGAGAGCGATAGAGGAAGAGGGAGAGGGGTAGAGATAAAAAAAGAAAGATGGCGAGACTGATCCCTGATTTGAGCTGTGAATATTTGTACAGAGGCTCAAGGAAAAGTCGATTTGCATAATGACTTTGTAGTTTTGCATTAATCACATTTGCATATGAAAATGCGTTAATTACTCCTGATGATTTTTTTTTTAAACTTGCTTCATTTAATGTCCAAGCTCTGGGGTTGTGATTAGGGGTTACATGGTGGTAGTTGTGCAGGTGGTGTGTGCACACTACTGTGTGTGTGTGTGCATGTGTACATGTGTGTGCCTGTGAGTGTATGTCATGTGTGTTTATATGTTTTTACATGAGTGTGTTGTACGCTTGCCAGGGAATTTATTTTTTGCCTGCTGTTAGGCATGCGTGTCTATTTTCATTAAGTTTTGTGTGTGTAAGTGCTTCCCAGTTTCTTTGAGTGGCAAATGTTTCTTTAGTCTTCTGTGGTAAAAAAAAGAGGAGTACACTCCTTCCTCATTTAAATTTAAGTGTCTTTGCTTAGAGATATTATTTTCAAAAAAAACTCACTTACCTGCAGTAGTGCTGTTCACTTTTTATTTTTGGAAAACATTGTATGCCTTCTCAATGCATCTAATTAACAACTATTCCTATTTAAAGCAGTTGTTTGCATGTTTATGTCAGTAATGGTGTCTGCATAAGAATCCAAAGTGACCTCCCCACAGTCGCTTGTAGGCAGGTACTGGCTGAACCTAAAGAGTGAATGAGTGACCAAACACACAAAAATACATTTATCTGTGATTGCAAATAAACTTTTAATTTATAATAAATTAATTAAAATTAAGCAACAGTTTTGCTTTTCCTCCTAGAATTTGCAGATGAGCAGTGATGTTAATTTTGCGTAAAATTTAGTTAAATAAATCTTTTTTTTCTTTATCTTAAAAATTTAGGTAAATCATTCTTTTTTTTTTGTATTTGCCATGAAATGCTCATTTGTATGTCTCTGTATGAACATCTGGATTCACATGTGCACGTGTGTGTTTGTAAAATTACAGTATACGTGTTCCTGCATAGGTATGGGCCCCTAGAGTTGTTGGCCCATAACACTGTGTCTCAGACAGGACCACCCCAGGGGCTGTCTGACTATGTCTGTCTGCTGTATCCAGCAGGGTCAACTAAGTCTATAAGGGAGCGGCTAAAATGGCACAGCTGCACATGCACACTGCCACAGCCACCTGACACACACAGTTAGAAAAGTACATTCACAAATGTATGCAGAAAATGGAAACATGCAAGAGGAGTATAAACACAGATAAGAACCACACACACAAATCAAATGCGCATGCAGGAATGCATACAATGGCTCCCATCTCACATTAAGGCTTGCATCTCCCACCAAACTCAATCATGCACACACAGACACACGCGCAAACACGCAAAGCTTAAAGGCTCCCACATGAAGGCATCAAACGCTCCACAGCCAGCTTTATGGCACTCATATGGCAGCAGATTTGATATTTTCCTACCACAGCGGGGGAATAAAACTCGCCACTAATTTGGACTGCGAGCGCCACTGCTAACTTTCAGCATGTGCCGACTGACTGTGTCTTCCAGATGTGTGGACTCTTTGCTCCTTAACAGCCTTTCTTAAGAGGCATTAGAAACCTCACACCCTGTCCATGATGGCGCTTTTGGTATTCAACACAAATACTCTTCTGCTTTGTGTGAAGCTTTGAGCGAAGTGCTGATGTGAAATTCATGGCCTCGCTGCCATGGACCATAAGTTGTCTTGTGTCAGTGGGAATCTGTGAATGTGTTTATGTTCTTTGCACAAATAGCTATAATCAAGGTAATTTGACTGCGGCACTGTGGTTATTTAAGCTACCTCTTGCTTTTCCTCTCTGGTGGTGACATTCGATAACAGGTGTGCTTTCATCAGTGCTGAGTAATGTGGCACGTTTTATAAAGAATCTACTGTTATTACAGTATAAGTATGCATGTGTATGTACACTGTCAAATGCACATACGTGGAAGACAATAAACATGCACACCTTTCTACTGATTTGGAAACTCTCCTCAGACATACAGATACAATCCTCATGTGTACGTGTGTGTTCAGCTGTTGTGCAGTCTGCCACACATTAGCAGATAACATATAATACAACCCTTTCAGGAGTAAAAAGGGGGGATTTTCTGACCGGGCTCCTGACTCCTGCTTTTCTTTTGAAAAGTAGTGGCTGTTTGCTTTTGGGAGGAAAAAGGCTACATTAGTATATATGAAAAGGAAAAGAAATGGCACTTGTTAGCCAGTCAGACAGGGGTAATCCTGCTTGCTATACTGTTGTTGTTCCTCACCTCTTATCTTATTAGTGTTCCTCTCTGATTGGGTGGGATGGTGGGAGAAGAAAATGAGGAGACAGCGTTTATGACCGTATTTTTCCTTTTACAGGCTGTTTCACCACAAGAGATATTGAAAGCCTTTCATGGTACACTTACGATTCCCCTTATTTCATCCACTTATTTGTCTTGAGCAATTACTTGGAGAGAGAACACAGGCACAAACACATGATGAACATAAGCTGCCTTTATGTTGGTTTGTCACTTAAGTATAAATCAATGCTGTGCCAGAACCAATATCTAGTTTACAAGCAACATTTTATTGATACAACCTTCATGCACACTATGCAGAGCTCACATATGCAGAGGCTATTTACTGTAAGCAGTAACAGTTGTATGAAGCTTGGAAAAGGGCAAAAC
This sequence comes from Ctenopoma multispine, assembly GCA_034779795.1. Taxonomy (NCBI): domain Eukaryota; kingdom Metazoa; phylum Chordata; class Actinopteri; order Anabantiformes; family Anabantidae; genus Ctenopoma; species Ctenopoma multispine. Next base: position 5,036,158 of record JAUYWH010000016.1, read on the forward strand.
ATGTTTTTAATTTTGATGCTGTAGGATTAGTTCACACAAAATGAAGAAAAAAACACAATTTCTGACTAGTTGTGCTCATTTTAGTTTGATTAATTTCTGCTTTAATATCAGATGAGTGGAGTTTCATATTTTGTTTTCAATCTTTATAAAAAAATACATTTAAAATTTTTAATAGAAACATTGCGGTACACACTGTGAACAGTTTTTATAATAACTTTCTTGAAAATAGTTTATTTCCAGTGAAAACTATTTAGAGTGAGGCACGTGAACTATCAGGAGTATAAGGGACATTTGTGATCTCAAAACACCTACATGCATGGTTTATCTATGCTGTGACAGCCACATACATACATTGATAGGTGGAGGGCATGAAAAACGTGGGCATATCTAGATTTTAGTCTCTTTAAATGAGAGGCCACTTAAAATGTTTTTATTAACTTCTTACTTTCATTTTAACTCATAAAACCTGTACAGTCATCTATAGGAAATAGGAAAAAAATATGCTCTGGTCTGTTTCTTTGATGAAAGAGGGCTTGTACTGTCATGTCCGTAGATGGCAGACACTACAGACAGGGGAGTAAACTGCTCAAGGTTAAGGATCTATACGCTCTCTGTGTACTGGCGTAATTCATACTTTTTCCAGAAAGGTCTCTTTTCTGTGTCTGTCTTTCCCAGAGCAGAACACAGTAAGCCAAAATGAAATAAAGCCTAAGATGTTATCAGGGTGATTGGTGCCAGCGGAGCTTGTCTGGGCCTGTGGTCTGGCGGGGCAGCGCTGGCCCGTACCAGCGCTCTTATACATCTGTGGGTGTGAGCGTGTTTGTGTGTGTGTGTCCTAAAGGCACTGGAGAGATGAAAGCTTTCTTTAACCATAAGCTATGCAGGAGCTGTGCCAGGAGCAGGAAATGTATCAGCGTGATAACAGCCAGAAAGACAGAGAGAAAACGAGAGAGAGAGAGAGAGAGAGAAAGAAATGAGGGAGAGACAGAGAGAGGCCACACGGAACCCACAGGGGGTGGCCCGGGGCCAAACTGAGCCCCATCACACACACACATGTCACTTCATACTGTAAATATGTGTTAGAGAAAATCAATGTACAGTACATGTACATGTGTATGTAAGAGACATTCAAGGTCAGATGAAAGCTAAAAGATGGCTTGACACACCTGACTCTTGACATTCTTGACTTTTAGGACCAATGAGAAAGACAGGGCACAATTCACCTGGAGATATGACCGTTGCGATGTTAATAATGTGCTGCCAGCCTTCACTGGATCATAACAGGACCTTATAGACAAATTAATTTATTTGTGGGTAACCAGAAGATAGAGACATTAATTTCATCTGCATCATGTTTTAAATTGTTCTAAATAGTTCGAGGTTGTCAGATTTAGCAATGCTTCACATCATATTATGGTGGGAATTGAGCATTAGCAAAGAGATGAAAGCAGAGAGAAACAGTTAGCCTGGCCCCAGAAACAAAATCCAGCTACCAGCATCTCTGAAGCTCCCTAATTAACATATTATATTAAGGTAAATCCTAAATAAAACACAAGTTGAAAAATCAACAGAACACTACTCAAACCGTGGCAAGACACTTTACTCCCACTCTGGTAAAACCACATCAGGTTGTTTTTACACTTGATTTTTGTACAGATTGAATAAACAACATATGTTGTGTCAATTAGTGAGATTTAGATTTGCTAGTAGACAGATTTTTTTAATCTCTGGAAAGAGCCAGGCTAGCAGTTTACTACTGTTTCCTAGTCTTAACCTGCTCCTTGAATGAATGAATGTTGAACGTAGTAGTGTACATTATATTGTCTAAATAGAAAGTGGATACATTTTTCCTCCTATTGTCCAAGTATTGCTTCGGCAGTTCTAAAGAAGTAACATCTCCTCAATCTGCTTTTCAAAAATATGCCGCAAGAACAGAGAGAACTGAATACTACTGGTTCATTTTTTGTTTTTAACACTCTCCCCTTATTGTTACTTGGGTTTAGTAAGCTAGCACTAATTAGATAGTTTGCAAATTGGTGTCAAATGATGCAACGCTCCTCGTGCTCTCTCCAGTGACGCTCACAGCCTCCGCTTTGTGCTCGAGCTTGAGGAAAAAGCACTTCATCCTCTCACAGTCTTAAGCAGCCAGAATTAAATATTAAACTAGAGGAACTGCGGGGTAATAGTGAAATAGCTCAAGAATGTTCAGACTCCTTTCCCCAGTCACTGGAATGGACTGTATGCCATGTCTGAAGCATGTGAGGGGCAAGTTTTATAGCAGGCTGTTTGGGTTGGAAGGGTTTGTGTGCTGCATTCAGGGCCACAGTGGTATTTTCCTGTGGGCTCCGAGTTAAGTGGGACTGGCTGCTTGGCTCCAATGGGTAAGAGCCAGCTGGGGACCATTACTACTGCTGAAAGAATATAGCACCCTGTCACAGAATGGTAGACCAAGACACACACACACACCGAGCATGGGCATATGGATGCAAATACATGTATGTAGTGCCTTAACCGTATACCGTGCATTTCACACTGAGACACAAAAGCACCGTCGCATCGCTGCCTCTTAGCCACAAATAGTTAAGATGAAGGTGCTCACATGTGACATGTCAGTACTGAAGGCGCAGCCTCGGAGATATGCAGAAATGACATGCGTGTATCGCACGTTGAGACGAGCTCCGCATTCCTGTGTTTAACACTTTGCTTTTGTTTCATTGAATTTATCAAGGCTGAGACAATAAAGCCACATTTTCACACTCTCCTATTTACACAATACATTTCATGCACTGTTTGTATAAAATGATTGATCCAATGAAAAATTTAATAAACCCACAAGACAGAATCCGCATGTCACTCATATGTCAAAGTCAATTTCCTATTCGCTCCTAGTGAATAGGAAATTGACTTTCTGGACAAAGTGAGAGCCCCCCGAGGGGTATAACTGGAGCTCATTTGGATGTAAAACCTCGAACAAACATTGTGTGAGTCCACAAAGTCAGTCTCCATTTCATTGTCAAAGCAGCTTGAGTTTTTGTCTTCTGATTCCATCACCTATCCAAACATTTTGTTTTCTTTGTTCCTCTGTGGCATCAGTGGGGCCTTTTCCCCCCATAACATCTCACCCACTATTTATTTTATCTACCAGTGGTAGATGTTTCTTTTAATTCAGCATGTTTGCACCCTCAGTAATGAGGGTGCAGTAATGAGTAACTGCATCCTTTATTTCATTTTATGTAATCTGTTTTGGCGATGGAACGAGAGATTCAAGTGAAAAACAAAGCAATTCCTTCTCTGCTCCCATTCTATCTGCAGTTCTCTTTTCCCTCTTCCACCATCTTTCCTTCCTGTCTTGTTTTCCTTTTCTCCCACCACCCTCCCTTTCATCATCTCCTCCATCTTGCTTCTCTCTCTTACATCTCTTTGCAACCACAAGCACGATTGAGTGTCCTCCATTTGTCAGTGTCACATGACAGACAGCAGACCCCACAAGTGTGTGCACATACAGGCACTGGGACCAGTTAGGAGCTGATGGCGATGAGTCAGGCTTAGAGAAATGCCACAGAGAGCTCAGCTAATGCGCTTCATGGAGCTCCCTTTTTATCTTTTTTTATTTTTTCTCTTTTCTCTGCTCTTTCTTTTTTTTTGTCTATATCTGTCCCTCTTGCTCCCTCCCTCTTTGTCCTAGAAGCCGAGCCAAAAGTCATAGCTCTTCACTGACAGAGACGTCTTTCCAGTTATTTTTCACAGTACGTGCTCTGTGCCGTAGCTGAGGTAGCTTGCCTCATGGCAGTAACATGCTCCCTCTGTCGTGCTACATAAGAGTCTCTTGCGCTCATGCATTGTTGTACAGCTGGGCTTGCTCACTGTGTGTGTGTGTGTGTGTGTGTGTGTGCTTGCCTGTGATCAAGTTGTTGAAGATACCTGATCCCTTTTATTGTTCATTTGACCCGCATCCCAGGAGGCATGAGGGTCAGGGTGGAGTACCCAGATAACTGGTACAGGTGCTTGGTGTGTACGTGAGCGAAAAGGAAGACAGGGAGAGAGATAGAGAGAGAAAATAGAAGAGACAAATATTGATAGAAAGTGAAAGAGAAAATATTTTGCTCAACACAACGCTTTCAGTCTCACACAAACATTACAGCTTACATATTAAGGAGCACTGTTTCTTTAAATCCGCTCTCAGGCTGTCAGGCATTTCAGCTGGTCATACTGGCTGGAGACACACACACACAGACACACACAGATGTATATGGTTAGCAGGCCGAAGCTGGTTTGAGTTAGCATGGAGCCAGTCACACTGTGTGAGAGCCTTACCCCCTGCCTGCTACTGCCACCCTCCACAGTCTCTCTCCTTCTTTCTTTCTTTCTTTCTTTCTTTCTTTCTTTCTTTCTTTCTTTCTTTCTTTCTTTCTTTCTTTCTTTGTTTACTGCATATGTGTGACACTCAGACGGTGCTTGCCGGGCCGTACTGTCCGAGCTTCTTCATGCTTGTGAAGCTCACATACAGAATCTTACCGTTGATCTTTGTAGCCCTGTGTCTCTTGATTAGCAACCTTCATGACAAGCAAGTCATCATTGCAGAGGGGAGCGGAGCATGGAAGAAGAAGGAGGAGTAGGAGGGACGGATGGGAGATATGAGGAGGGGGAGAGGAGCAGAGGTGTAGGGGGGAGGCAGAGGGTGAGGTGAGGAGGCTGGGACCCCTGGGGACCCCTAGATCACAGCCATGCTAATGAGGGGCTGCTTTGCCAGCAGCAGAGGTGTCAGCTAACCCCTGACAGGTGCACACACGCGTACTCCCAGGGTTTGTGCTGGTGCGTGCGTGCGTGTCTGTGTGTGAGTGTGAGTGTGTGTGTGTGTGAGTGCGGAGAGGATAGAGGAGGGGAGGGGCTGCAGGGGAAGGATTCTGTCCCACCGGCCCAGCCTGCGGGTGGCTTTGTTCTGTATGCAAATCTGTCGCTGTGGCGTTCTGTCGCCCTTGATGGAATGTTGGAGCTGTACAGCGAACCTGAACCCCAGGAATGCTGCACACACACACGCACACACACACACACACACACACACACACACACACACACACACACACACACATACACACATACAGTTAGACGCACATGTGACACGTACTGTAGCATATTCTCTTCCTGACTCACCTCCTTGTTAACAACCAGAACCTGCACTGTCTTCTGCTTCTACACTAAAGCAACATCATTCTACACGGTCTAAACTTTGCTCCCCAGATGTAGTATTTTTCAGCCTGTCTAGTTTAGAGCTGTCCATGCCAGCTGAGCCTCGTACAGTAGAGAAGTTATTTTCAATTATGATTTCTTTCTTCTTTCTTTTCTATTTCTTTCTGAGCTTTGTGAGAATAAATTTGGCATCAGTAATCGTTCATTACCGTCCACTCATGGTTCACTGTCTTGTCAGAGGCTGAACTTGTAGATTTTTTTTGTGGTTTTATTATCACTCTTTCTGGATTATAGAATCTCATAAAGGCCCAAAACGTAAGTGTATAATAATAATACAAAACATGCTCAAGCAGGAGGGATGGCGGATGTGAATTTCTAAATTAAACACAAATCCACATGTCTGCACCCTACGCCTGGTGTCTACTTCAGCCCCGCCAAGCTCACACCAACTTTTCTGCACTGGCCATATGCGAACAGTCAATACCAAGGCTCCCCTTCATCCACTGGCATTTTGTTTGTACTTTTTAAGGCAAAATAATGGCTATAAAAGGCAATCTGGAAAGAATAAAATCTGATGTAAAGCTCAGATCTTAGTCCCTGAAGACTGGGTTAATTGGCCCAGTGGTTTAGTAAAAAAAACAACCCAGGAGAGGAGGAGAGCATTATTACTGGCCCACCTCAGCTCCACGCATGTGCCAATGTTTTAATAACTTCCTCCAGGCCTCCTGGCCCTTAGCCCTTGTTTTTTGTTGCACAGGACAAAGAGCTGCCCATCTAAGCTGGTCTCAAGACTGTATAGTGTTTGTATGTTTCGTGGAAAAGTCTGCCTGGTTGCACACGTTGCAGAAACATAACTGAGATATTTTTCGAGGTGAATCCCGTCACAAGAGGTGGTATTGCTATCAAAATGACTATGTGTATAATGCAGCAGCATATTACAGAATCCTGCTGTGACTCCATTTCATTTAACTTCTCATCTCAGTCTCACCCACTGAACAGGGTATGTGTCGGTATATATGTGTCTGTGTGCATATGGTGCGCCAGAGTAAAGTGGGCAATTAGGTCCAGCGTCAGTGACTGTGTAGAGAGGAGAATCTAACTGGTAGTTGACCTTGGCGGTCAGCGGCGGAGGGGTCGCTGCCTCTGTGTCAGGCAGACGACGACGACTGTAATTACTACAAACTGAAGCATGACACGGCCCACTGTGATTCTTTAATGAAGGCTTTTATTGGCTGGAGCACTGAGCAGCGACAACATTCACACTCTCACACACTCACAGAGTGTATGCAAGTGTGTGTGAGAGGGAAAAGATTGTCGGTGACATAATATTTGTGCATTTGTGTGTATCTCTCATAGTCATAGAGAAACATGAAGGTAGTGTCTGTGACGTTATACATAGGTTTCTAAACGGTTATTTTGCAGCTTGCAGCTCTAGGTTCACCACCTACCTTTCTCTCGGTCCTGCAGGTTTTGGCGATCAGAAGAAATATGGGTGGAGGTGGGGTGGCACAAGCAACTTAGTGTAATAAGAGACAACAGTCATGTCTGAATAGATACACTTCTGAAATCTTTAATGGTCTTTTATTGGATTTCCTTATTTCACATGAAAAGAAGTGAATCGTCTTTTCTTAGAACCCTCCTCTCTCATCTATTAGTAGCTGCAGCGTATGGCACTTCCGCCTTATCTTCAACATCCGGCATAATTCTCTGATTCTCTCATTTGCTATTTCTGTCTCTTTCCTGTTCATCTCTCTGTTTTCCTCCACTCCCCCCCATCCCCCCCCCATCCCCCCCCCGCTTGCTTGTTTGGGAAGTTGATGAAATTTGTCTTTGGCCGTCATTAGGCAGCAGCCATCAGCTGCCACTCTATTAGCTGCCACGCTTCCTTTAACAGCATATGGCATGGCTGTGTAAGATATGACAAGATGCAAATGTGTTGCTATAGTGGTGGTGGGGTGGAAGGTTGTGGAATATTATAGCTTGTACTGATGAGACCATGTGTGCAGACGAAATGTAGATACAATAAAAAAAAAATACAATTTGACAGATAGAGTGAGACTATCAATCCCTCTCTTGATCTCACATCTTGATCATATTGATCCTTGTATGTTGATGAGGTTATATGACTCCCAAATCTATAGGTCCATCTCCCAGGGGGCATGTAAATAGACTTGATGTGTGTCACTGTGAATGCATGTGTATATGCGTGTGTGCCCAGGCATGTCTGGCTCTCACCTCTCATTTTATTTTTTTGTCCCCTCTCCTCCTCTTCCCTTCCCTCTCTCACTCTTTTCTCCCTGTCCAAGCTGTTAAGCTGTCCAGCTCTCTGCTGCCAAACGGCCGTGTGAAGCCTAGCCAAACTAAACAGAGGCAGGCAGCCCGCCACTCGCCCCCTACACACACAAACACATGCACCGACATACACATACAAGCAAGCACAGAGATTACATCCACATACACACACACACACACACACACACACACACACACACACACACACACACACACACACACACACACACACACA
>JAUYWH010000016.1:5043971-5072168 GCA_034779795.1 Ctenopoma multispine
CACACATACACACACACACACACACACACACACACACACACACACACACACACACACACACACACACACACACACACTTGTACGCACGTTAGAAACAGGAGTCAGGTCATGTCCCCCCCCACACAAACAGTGAGAGTGACGGCTACACCAGAGCCCCACTAATAGCAGAGAAAAACAGACAGAATCAGTAAATGAGCCCCTCATTAACTTTTTCTGACCCTCCTTTCCCCCTGGGGAAAGCCAAACCAATCATACCGCCAAATCAGCTTCCTGTACTAGACACTGATCCAACATCAGCTTTCAGCTCATCTGTTCTGCACGGTACAAGTGTGTGTGTGTGTGTGTGTGTGTGTGTGAGGTGTGCTGTGAGAGACTCAGGAGACAGAGAAGAAAAGTTAAAGGAAAATATTGCCATGCATTATCAGTGTCTATACGTGTGTTTTACATTACATGACAATGGGTGGCTTTGAGGCAGTCGGACACCTTAAGGGCCCCTTTCTTGATCACATAAGACTCTGGGCAAGAGTAACTTCTCCATCTTTGTTTTCTACCTCCGGGACAAACTTTGGGACCACCATACCGACTTTGACTCCGCTTGCGGTAGCTGCTGATGATAAAGTAGATGCAGATGCCTTGCAAGCAAACACAGGGCTGTGGAAATGCCTCCTTAGTGCTAGCCTGTGTTGAATTAGGTGAATCCCAACCCTTTTATGAGTCACCAGCAGGCTGACAAGGCGATGCCACAGTGACTGATAGATTCATTTGGCATTATTAAGTCACGACATTTAAAGGGGCAATTTGTCAATTAGTGACGTACAGTATGCGTGTGTGTGTATGTGTGTGCAGCCACAACAGATCACTTTACTGTACTTGTTATTACACCGGTGACGTAAAGCTTTATTTAATGTGAAGTCTGTGTTCAGACCAGAGGGGTCTTTACTGTTTACACATCGTCTGCATCTCTCCTGTCTCTCCTTTTGTGTGTCTCGCTATTTCTCTAATGCCACACCTCACCCTCCTTCCCACCCCCTATCTCATATTTCCTTTTTTTGCCATTGGAGTGTTTTTTAACATGGCTGCCTCCCCTATCTCCATATGGAAATGACAGAGTAAACGAGATGGATCTGTATATTAAAGCCTAGCTGACATTAGAATTAGCATAATGTGTCGTGGCCTTAGGGCAGTGCCTGCCATCTGCATTAGCCTGTAGACACACACGCGCTCAAAATTTCACACACAGACGGAGCCCACAGAACACTCCCATACACTGACTCACACAAAGAAGCTAATATAACTTAAGCACAATTCATTTTCCTGAACGTAATTTCACAAATGTGCAAACAGGTTGGTAATAAATTTAAAAACATTGCCAAGTCATATTTTGGTGTAAAATGCTGAATGAAAAATGTTTTTATTTGCATATTTTTTTTAATGAATGAATAAATGAATGATTTTACTTTTCTTGGTCCACAGGTAAAGATGAGCCGTCCAGCTACATCTGCACTACCTGTAAGCAGACCTTCACCAGCGCCTGGTTTCTGCTTCAGCATGCCCAGCACACTCATGGCATCCGCATCTACCTGGACAACCACCCAGTCAACTGCTCCCTCACTCCCCGCATGGCTCTGCCTCCACCCCCAGGTGCTGATGCTCTGCCCCGCTCCCCCCTCCCCACTTTCCTCGGTGACGCCAACAACCCATTCCATCTCCTCCGCATGGCTGCGCCCCTACTCAGGGAACACCCCCCTCCCCCGGGATATATGGAGACCCGGCTGCCTGCAACACCACCCTTTGTCAGCCCTCCGCCTCCCCCAAGACCCCCTTTAGAGCGACTGGGTCCAGAGGAAATGGGGCTGCTGTCCCAGCACCCCAGTGCCTTTGAGAGGGTGATGCGACTGACTCCCATGGAGCCTCCCTCCATGGACTTCTCCCGACGACTAAGGGAACTTGCGGGCAATACAACCAATAATGGGGGGCCCACACCTCCTCTCTCACCCAACCGTGTACCACCCATGCACCGCCTGCTGAGTCCCACGCTTTTCCAGCCTGGTGCCAAGCCCCCAGCATTTCTGACCTACGCCCCGCAGCCACCTACTGTTCAGGGGGGACATGGTTCATCTAGCCCTCCTGACAACCAGGGTCAGAACCAGGCCCCGGGAAAATCCAAATCCTGTGAGTTCTGTGGCAAGATTTTCAAGTTCCAGAGCAACTTGATCGTGCACAGACGCAGTCACACAGGAGAGAGGCCGTACAAGTGTCATCTATGTGACCACGCCTGTTCCCAGGCAAGCAAGCTTAAGAGACACATGAAGACACATATGCACAACAAGTCTGGATCCATGAGTGGCTCCCCAGAACCAGGAAACAGAGGAGAGGGAGGAGAGAGTGAAGAAAAGAACAGAGATGGAGATTCAAGAGGGGTGGTGATGGACAATGAGGAGGAGGAGGAGGAGGAGGAGGAAGAAGAGGAGGAGGAAGAAGAAGAAGAAGAAGAGCTGAGAAATGGAAGTCGGCCAGATTCTAATTTAAGTGAGGACTCCCAGGAGTTCAACCAGAACAGGGAAAATGGTCCCAGACAGTCTCCTGGGGAGAAGCCCCTAAGTGGAGATAGAGTAAATGATAGTGGTGGAGTGAGCATCATGCACCCGTACAACCATCTGGACAATCACCTTAGACTTAACCCTAACAAGAGAAGCTTGGATCGACAGCCTAATGGAGATGGTGGAGAGAGGGGTGAAGGAGGAAGAGAAAGAGAGAATGAGAGGGAACAGGACAGAGAACGAGATGAGCAGGAGGACCAGAGGCCTGTGATGAACGGCAGAATCAGTGTTTCTGAAGTAAACTCCTTCCCCGGGCTGTTCCAACGTCGGCCCACCCCCATCACGAGCCCGAGCCCCTCCAACAACAAGAGGATCAAGATTGAGAAGGAACAGCTGGAGCTTCCCCCGGCCATACCACTCATCTCCCCAGAGAACGTCTACTCTCAGCTCCTGGCTGGCTATGCTGCTTCACGCCACTTCATCAGAGAACCCTTCTTGGGATTCACAGATTCCCGTCAGTCGCCGTTCGCCACCTCCTCTGAGCACTCCTCTTCAGAGACGGGAAGCCTCCGATTCTCCACCCCTCCTGGCGAGCTGATGGAAGGAGGCAGTGCTTCAGGCCGCAGCGGCAGCAGCACTCCACACCTCCTGCGGGGACCAGGACCCGGCAGACCGCCAAGCTCCAAGGACAGGAGGAATGACACCTGTGAGTATTGCGGCAAGGTGTTCAAGAACTGCAGCAACCTGACGGTGCACCGACGCAGCCACACGGGAGAACGTCCCTACAAGTGTGACCTGTGCAGCTACGCCTGTGCCCAGAGCTCCAAGCTGACACGCCACATGAAGACCCACGGGCAATTTGGGAAAGAGGTATACCGCTGCGACATCTGCCACATGCCCTTCAGTGTCTACAGCACACTGGAGAAACACATGAAGAAATGGCATGGAGAACATTTGATGGCCAGCGAGGTCAAATTGGAGCAGGCGGACAGAGGTTGAGCCAGTTATACAGTCTACAGTGTACACTTTCACACAAACATATACAAGTAGCTGACGCATACACACACAGACACACACACACAAATTCCCTATAACCACTTCTTCAGCTATGGGGCTTGGCTGGATAATCTCTCTTAAAAAATTTGAGACTGATTGATGTTCATCTTTTTTTCTTTGTCAGAGAAACTGCCACCTGAGAATATAAACAAAGGGAAACTTTAATGAGAACTTGCCTGAAATGCCCAACATGGTGTTTCTTGGCAAACTGTCTGAGGATTTTATCAGTTAGGAATCCATGGAGCCTTTCTACTGTGCAATAATTTCTGTATTTATTGGATTTTTGTAATGATATTTGGCATGTGCAGGTACATCTTTGTGGGATTTCATATGGAGTTAGTTTTGAAATGTGCTAAAAAAAATCTTTTTTTTTTCTAAAATACGATAACTGGAAAGAAGTCACCCTTAATACAAATTTTCTTTTTATCCTTTAAGGAAGCTTATTATCATGTGAGAGTAAAAATTGTGTGAAGCAGTAAGCTTTTACAAGTAAAAAGAATTGTTTTCTATATTAACTGCAGCAGCGGATTACAATCCATTCCCTCACACAGGCCTAAAGCACTGAATGTCAACCTGACAATAAAAACATCACGCTGGATTTTAAAAATCCAACATTGTCTTATAGATTGAATAAGTTACTTTTAATTTATTCAGGGAATTTATCCTTTTTAATATTGGCATGTGTAATTTCAAAATGCAGTTACTGTGTTGCTGTCCTTGATTTAGTGAGGACAAAAATAAAGGTTGCACTTAATGGAGGTACCCTTAACTGATGCTCAGTACATTCCCACTGTAGGTTAAACCACCATATTTAATATGTTGAATAAGTTAAGACTACTTGTGATTAATGTGAGAAGGAGAACAGTCCTGTTTATGGTTTGTAAATATATTCTTTTTTAATACATGTTAAAGTAGCCCCAACTGTACGTGAACAATGGCCTAAAACTAAACAATCAGAAGACCAGCTGCTTGCATTATCCACAGTATATGCTAAGTGTAACTACCATACTGTTATTGCTTTATCAGACCCACCTGATTACCTCCCCCACTCCCCCAACCCCATGTGTTCTTACTCAAAGGCAATTTGTTAAACGAAAGCTACTTCAACAATTGTAACACTTTCTGATTCGTTCTCTGTCTCCCCCCCACGTTTGGCGTGGCATCTCTCTCTGACCCAGGTCATCTCCCTGCGTCCCCTTAGGAACCACAAATTGGTTTGAAATAAAATTCATATCAATACGTGTTTGCGCGTGTGTTCTTCTCTCTGCGGTGTGCTCTAAGCTGCTCTCCGACGGCGTCTTTTCACAGTTCACTAGCTCAGATTCATGAATTAGAGAGGCTTTTAAAAGGAAGCCTGTTCATTCGCCTCACAAAGTGATATGGGTTTAACTCCCAGTAACAGATTTTGAGACAGTGTGCATGTTCCTGACTTTTGGGGATTACGGTTTTTATTTTCTGCATCGTTCATCCTGAAATGAATCTAGTGCAAAAAAATAAAAAAAGGCTATATGAGTTATGATAATTTCGAGCACAGCTGCACTGGGGGACGGCCGGGCGACCTTGAGTAGGGGCTATTCTTATAGTAAAAATGAAAGCTTGGAACTGAGAAATGAAGAAGTGTGAGAAAGAAATGGAGGGAGAGAGAGCAAGACCTTGACCAGGGAGAAGAGTCATTCAAATGAAATTGGAAGCATATGAAAAGTGTGTTGTTTTTTTTAACCCAAATGCACATCTAGTGGCCACATCTTATAACGGGCCATCAGAGTGAGACAGAGTGAGCGTGAGAGGGAGGGAGACAGCGAAGCCACATGAAAGGAGATTGAGAATACATCTTTCATTTTAGTACTGCAATTCTCAATCAAAATCATCTTCACTTGAAAGTTTGACCTGCTTTCTTGTTGTATTGTCAGGTTTTATGTACGCCATTTTGTTTTGAAAGAAAAAGGAATGCAATGTACCTTCAATGCAAATTCCACTGTTTTTTTTCAATGGAAATAATGTTAAGGTCACAGTAGCTCTCTATAAGCTATTCACTTTCCACGCAGTTCAGTATATTTTAATAAATTAACACAAAACATGAGATCGGCTGAAGAGCTACATTCAGCTTACTTACATGTTAATGCATGAGTGCAAAAATCGAAATCTTGCAAGCGCACAGTGTATTCATTCCATAGAAACTCAGTTTAAAGTTAGGCCAAAATGAGCCATATAACAATGAAATCTATCACATTCAAATGATGAACCGTGGAACCCTGACAGAGATCCAAATATCACATGGACATTCAGTCTTACAATATGTTTACAGTGTTGAAGTATGCCATTAATGAAATACTCTGTGTAAGTGTTTAAAAATGATAATAAAGTATTGTTTTCTCCAATGTTCTTTCAAATGTTTTTGAATGCCATAGCAGTTTTGTATGATTATCCTGGTGGAGGGATTTTATCTTCATGAATATGTTTCTGTATGATTACTTGTTCACTGTATGGAAAGACCATTTTTAAAATGTAATATTGCAGAATCATGCCAGATTATTATTATTTTTTTCTAACAAGAGTGCCATTATTGACTTTTAGTCTCTTCGGAAATTCAAAAAACTGTATTTTAAATTTTTTTTTTCAACGGGTTTCCAGTTGTTGGTTTGGTGAAGCTATCCTTCAAGGATGTAAAACAAGATGATTTTAAAAAAATGAGAAGACTTTACTTAAAGGAGGAACCTTAGGCAGGGGAATACAGTGGCTTGTGCAGGAATTATTTTCCAAATTAGTTCTATGAGACATTAATGGACATTATGTTTTTCACTGTTTTTCCTCATGGTTGGTTGAAGATCTTGTGATGGCACTTAACAACTGTAATTTTAAAAACATTTTCATATTCCACTTTTCACAACTTTCACATACACTTCTTTGTACAAAATTTCCTTGTTTCCTTGTTCTTTTCTTTTGGGGGGGGAGTGCATCATTGTGAAAAAAAGTGATTTCAGAACAGTACACATCTGCTGTTTTGAACATATATGTATTTTTGTAATGTGTTGAAAAATCAATACAAAAAAGCCAACACTTCAATAAATGTTGCAATTGCTCTATGATTGAAGCAACTTTTCATTCTGATATTTCACATTCTTCTTCCACCACATATAATATCATCTTAGAACAGCACTCGTTTTACTGTACAGTTTCAATCACAGTATACACAGATTTCTATTGATACTAATCCACCGCATTAGATAATTTTATGTTTCTATTTCCTATAGTTTGGGGTCACTTAGAAATGTCCTTGTTTTCCGTAGAAACATACATGTTTTCAGCTGTGCTAATATCATAGCACGAGGGTTTTCTAATGATCAATTGGCCTTTAAAAAGGACAAACTTGCATTAGTTAACACAATACTACCTATACTCCATTAAAAAAAACACTGACAATGTCTATACTATATTTTTATGTTATAAAATCTAATTGAATGGTATTGTACATATATCTTTTTAATTCAGCTTTATTTATGTAGCGCCAATTCACAACATAAGTCATCTCAGGGCACTTTACAGTGTAAGTAATACAAATGGCACATACTGTATTTGAATACAAAAACAATAATTTATCAAACACTGTAACAGAACTAAATCCAAGAAGAAATAGTTGTATCGCTACATCCTACAAAAATCCTAAATTTCTATGCTATGAAGCACAAATATGACTTCTAATCTGAATCCTTGGATTCACCTGCTGTGAGGATGTTTAAGCATAATTTTTGTTCTCGCCAGCATCATGCTGGAAAAAAACTATTGTATTTACACTGGTGCTGTCTTGATAAGTTTGAGGGACTTTCTGAGACACAGCAGAATAATACTCAAAGCACTGAGCATGTTTTTACTGCTAGGGTCCAAAAGTGCTGCCTAATTTCAATTCAGAACACAGGATTCATTTTTACTTAAGACATAAATAAATTTTATATGATGTTCAAAACATTATAGCCAATGTAGCTTCAAAGAGATGCTGCGAAACTCACAAAAACATATAGAAATTTACACCAGATAACATAAGTCCAGTGTAATAAAACACACAATAAAAGCTTCCTCCTTTTACTTATTTCAGTCTTTGGGGAGAATTCAGACTGCAGTGGATGTTGGATCGCTCTAGTGCAGCGTCTAAAGATCTTAAGATCTTGTTGTTGTTTTATGGTTGAAATTTAAGAAATGCCTTTCACGTTGTCACCAAGGAATCTTGCTAGCTTGCAGTTATTTGGTGAAATGTTGCTGTGGCACGACACAACACAGCTACATGGTAGATACAAACGTTTTTTATAATAATTTGACAAATTAAATTTCACGTTGTGCTTCTGCAGCACTACGTTGATAAAAAAAACACACCTTCCTAAATTTAACTTCAGAGATGAGTGCTAGTACAACTGCTTCGTTCTTAGAATACAATACAAGTATGAATGTGAGTCATAGGATTTATATCTGAAGGTAGTTGTTGACAGTCTCATGCTTCATAAATGAGTCCTGGCATGAGTATGGGGACCCATCAGGTATTTCTTGATATAAAGCCAATGACAGTCAAGCCTGTCCTCGCTTGAGCCTCCAGGCCGTTGGATAGCATAACAAAAACAGTGCATGTACGTGTGTGTGTGTCTGTGTGTGTGTGTGTGTATGCGCTTGCTCTAAGAAAAAGTATGAGAAGCGAGAGGAGACACAATAGAGTTGAGATAGAGAAGAGTGAAGAAAGGGAAGGAGGTGGGTTTGTGTGAGAAAATCAAATTAGGAGGAATTCTCGATGCTTGCCAGCTCTTGCCACACACAGCGACCCCGTGTCAGTCTGTTTTTTACTTTAAAAATATTTTTTTATTCTGTAAAGTATTCTGTATTTGTAGAGATCTGATTGTGACTTTCCTAATTCTCTCTCTCTTTCTTTCTTTTCTCCGTGTGAGTGTTTGTGCCTGAAGGCCGACATCTGGGTGCCATGTTGATGATTCTGGTCTTCTGGTCAGCAGAAATGTGCATGTTGAGAGGATGTCACATTCCCACAGCTCTTATCCTAGCAATGGCATAACTATTGACATAATAATTGGAATTGCATGACTCTCTGCAGATGGTTGGTGTTTGCAGATGTTTTTAATGATTCAAAAAAGGTAAAAAAAAAAAAAAAAAGCTGACAATGTTAAAAGGTATTCTCTGCTCAGTTGATTTCTTGCTTTGCTTATTTGTGGCATTTCTCTTTTTCTTATCAGAAATATATGTTGGAGAATAAAGTTTTTTTTTGTGTTGTAACTTTGCAAATCTTATTACAGCCTTAAGCAACTTATTATACAACATATTTAGACTGAACCTTATACCCAAACTGAACTGTCTATTTCTTTAAAGGGCTACTCTACATATAATCAAAGGCTACACAAATATGTGCTCATAGGCCCATTCCAGCCACTTTTCTGCCACCAGCCCATGCTGAACAGTTCACATATGAAATGAGGTTAAAAAGCTCTCTTTTAAACTTGTTTAGGAGAAGGCCCCCTCCTGCGTGCCCAGCAACATGGGAGAAAAGTGTCCTCGAGCGCCACTCTTCAACAGAAAGCACTGGGCAGAGGCCCTGTAGTCACAGACAGAGAGTCGCAGAGTGGGAGATGAGAAATCATGGTTTGGAGTAAAACCACGTCCTCGGGGAACAGGGTGTCAGCAGGGATTGTGGTTCGAGTCCTGTCCCACACAGAACCACAAGGCCACCACAGAAACCCTACTTTCCACTGGATCACAGGGCTCAGGCCCCACTGGCCTCTCTGTAGCTATTCACTTACTAATCTGCTAGCCCTGACCAGTACACAGTCAAACTTTGCTGCCCGCCCAGTGAGAAGAATGGGCTTCGCCCTGCAACACAGCGACCAGAGTAAATCTGGCCCATCTGGCTGCTCTTGGGAATGGGGGAAATGGGGGACAGAAAGAGACAGGAAAGTAGGGGAAAGGGTGGAGAGAGGAATATGTGGAGGGTGAGTAAGAAGGGCAATTTAGAAGGGTGGTCAGGAGACAGAGAGCAGTGTGGTCGAGCGTGGTCACTCAACAGTTGTGGCTTGGGAAGATTCTCTCTTCTGGGAGAATCGGACCCAGAGGAACAAAGGCTCTGTGGTCATGTCGAGCGTGTAACTAAAGAACAGGAAATGCAGACTTTTTCAGAGGGAGGAAAAACACTAAAGCCACTCAGTGGGAGGTTTTGGTTGGTCATGGCGTAACCATGTCGTCAAGCATCAAAACAGCACTCATCTCAAAACAGAAATGACAACTTTTGGTTGCTATAATTGCCTTCTGTATAATCAGACGATTGCTTAACTATAGGAAAACGAGAATCTACTGTTTGAAAATAAGACATTATAGTTCCTCCTAAATTGAAACTCTGCATATGAAATGTGAACGAGCATGATTGAGAAGACACCTGATGTGATGTCCTTTAAAACTGATTAATTACTAAAACAACTCAGCGAGTCGTGACTGCACAAGCCCTCCTAAACACTGGCCGTCACCTCGCCATGGAAACACAGTCAAGCAAAACGTTTATCTTCGCGCTCCAGCCACTCCCTCGCTGTCTGCATATTTACGTCTGCGTCTTCTCTTTTCTCTCCGTGGCTTGCTCACTTTCATAACCTCATCTAATTTCATCGCTCAATTCATTGTTCTCAGTGTTGTCGCTGGCCTCCTCCTAATAGATTGATTCTTTTCAAATAAACTTTCTCTCCTCATGAGCTGCTCTCCCTCTCTCTCCTCCCCTCCCTCTATTTGAGAGGCAAACTCTTTTCTCTCTCTCCTACCCTCTGTCCCACTGTCAGTGTAATTCCATTGGTGTCAGACCTCCCAGGTGGGCCCAGACACAGGTAGATAGCTACCGCGGTGAGGAAGCTTCTCGGCTGTCGGCTTCCTGACGCCCGACCTGCCCCCCACACACACATTTACACACATACACACCTTGCCTCAGGGGGGTCAGTGTCATTGTTGACATTGGACACATGCTCGTCATGGTGCAATATTAAATCTTCTCATTTGATTTGGACTGTAATTATGTCGTAAAAACAAACTGGCTGTGAAGCCGTGGCCCGCCAGTGTGATCTACTTTCATCAAGTGCAGACTGGCTTAATTATAGAGTGCGCCAAACACCCATCTTTCACTGGGCAGCTTTTCCTGCTGCTTCTTTAAGCCATCACATTCTTTTATTGTGCGTTAATCACAAGGCAATTGGGCCATTTGCAATGGCTGGGGGTAGATTTTAACACTGGTCTGTACACATCCTGGGTATTCTGGAAAAAAAAAAGTAAGTTTAGCAGTTGTACTGTTAAAGTGGAATCTCATGCCTCCTCTATATCCGTGATGTACTTAATGATATGGTTTTCATACCTCAAAGGTATTCAAATGCTACAATCTCTGCTGAGAATAAAGGATTTGCTGTTCTTTGTGCCCTTCAAATTGAGAGTGTGAGGTTAGACAGATAAATAAGTAAATCTGACAATAATTGACCGCATCTCATCAAAACAAATCACGCCGATGTGAACGACTGTAAATAAAACTTAGATCTTTTACCCATGGGATTTTATTTCAGTTTCATTATCTTAAGCGGGAGCTATAAAACACTTGAAGGAATAACACTCAAGTATGAGGATCTATGAATTTTATGAGCAAATTATTTCCTCATACAGCCGTAGCTTTTTATCTGGGTTTTACAGCCAGACATCTGAAATACATGTTTGTTTAGGCCTATATTTGCCACATGGCTAAGTCAAACCAGATTCCACCTTAATATCAACTCGCACAGGAGGATGCCAGATGCCAAATCGCAACATATGGCAATATGTATATTCATTTTTTTTTCCTGTGTTTTATGCAATATGTTCTGGAGCAGTACTTCAGATCACTCAAACGATTTTGTGATTTGCACTGAGTATTTTTTTCAATATCTCAAGCTGATTTTCTGTTTATACGATGTCAATAAAATTTGTGGTTAAAGGAATATTACTAATAAGGACCTAGAGTTGATCATTAAAAGAATAAAAAAAAAGCTTTACTCAGAAAAGGTAATATATAAAATCCAAAAATCTGAAAGGAGCCACTCCCTCAGAATAAAATCCATGCTACAATAATAATCCTGATGTTATAGCTCAGTGGCGACCAGGAAGAGTGCGTGGCAGGAGTTTATGTTAAAGATGAGTGTGTGAAGGAGGGATAACGGATGGAGCTGTCTGGGGACTGACCCCTTTATGTCTTAATAGTTGAGCTGAAAAAGAAGGGAGACTATGGAAGCAGAAGGGTCACCGAGGGAGACCTCCCTCACTTTTGTCCCCTTTATGATGAGTTCATCTGTGTTGTGGCAGGTGTGTGAAGTGGGCACCTTATTAGAAGTAATTGCCATTTCTTTCCTGTGGGTCATTGTTTGTCCCTATTCCTGAAAAAAACATTAGAAAAATGAAGGTTTTAGGTTGTTGCAGTGGCAAAATTGGAGACGAAGGCGCTGTATTTCTTTTGTTCTCTCAGGCATAAATTGAATACAAATCATAATTATAATATAATCAAAATATTCTGAAAACCTGAGGAGATTCATTAACAGTGTGGGGTGCTGCTGTACATAAACACAGACAGTAAACATGCCATGCTGATGCTGCTGTTCTTTAGCTGGAGCAGACTGCTGTGGCTTCACTGCAGAAACCATTACGGTGCCACAGAGGAGAGTCATAAAGGTGATTAACAGCTGCTTCTAATTAAAGATCAATGGAGAGTCTTTCTGAGGTGATGTGTTATATGAAATAGAAAGCCCACTGTCCATTAATGACATCAGGCAATGTCACTGTAACAGATTGGGCATTGATTCACCCTCATTTGAGCCACAGCTCAAACCAAACGATGGGCTAAACCACGGCTGCCAAAGGAGCTGGGATTTATTTATGAATGCCTCTCTATTCACAGCATGGTAAAAAGTCAGACAGCCCTTAACAGCTGCCACCCCTGACCCCCCTACCCAGATGTGTTTGAAAAATTTATGGCTTTCATTTAATGTATAAATTGCATCAGATGATGAATAAGTGGCATATGTCTTTCTGGAGTTGCTGGAGCCGAGGTCTGTAAATTTAAACATGTTGCTCCCACATTATGATCAACAATACACCAGCAGCAGGTAAGAGAGCAGTGGAAGAACCATGTTTTAGAGATGATTTAATTTGACCGTTACTCTAAACACAAACTGCAGGTAATATTACGCACTTTTAAGATGATTCTGTGTCAGGTACAGTTAAACTATAAAGCCTTTTCATAGTGATTTGGAGTAGCAGGAAAGGCACAGGTTCTTTTTTTTTTATTGTGTGCTAATGCACTCTTTGAACTGGCACTCATAAATTGAATGCAGAAATTAATTTTATTAATGTTTGGCAAGTTTGTGCGGCGACTTGAATTGCACACCTGGTTTCATTACAGGTGTTATATTTAACTATAAATGTACAATTTGTGGGCAGCACAGGTGGTCGCCTCACAGTAAGGATACAAGTTTGAATCTACTGACCGCAAGGGTGCCTTTTATTTTTCTCGACCTTATTCCATCACTCTATTTAAGTGTCCTGAAAGAGACACGTTAAGCTCAACAGCTCCAAAAAAAATTCTGGTGAAAATTTGAGCTGTAAGGATTAATTAACAGAGAAGCCCTATAGAAGTATGGTCTCAGATTTGCTGTTGCCCATCTCATGACTGTTTCTTATGTACTTTTGGAGGCAGGTTTGTTGGAGACAAATCAGTGAGTAGGTTGATTTCAACGACCTCGGCTTGGCTTAAGTTGTAAGGAAGTTGACTGCGTTTTACAAGAGATGTATCATGAACAAAAGAGGTACGAAGTTGCTGCTGGTTCTCTCTGGACACTGAGTTGAGAGCATCTAGGGTCTTGACGTGAAGTAGTTTAAGGACAAGCTGGAGTGAGAAGCAGGGTTTGCACCATAACCGCAAATATAGGAGAAGTTAAAGGTAACTATCAAAACATCTGTGAAGGTTCATCCAGGTCATGGTTATCTCGAGTTATTTCAAGATAACTATCAAAACCTTTGTATCTGTAAAATAGTAGTATTATACCCTTCTTTAGTGGATAGCTGTAACATATGAAAAGGATAACTTTGACTCAATCCATGACCTGCAGAGAACATCTGAAAGAAATGCCAAACTACACAAGTATATGAGAAATCTAAATGCGTTTGATAGTGGCACATCCCTTCATTAACATCTTACTCCTGTATACCCAGCTTGAGACTGTGCCAAATGTGCCGCGGTTCTGCATTGTGACAATTTCCGGCACTTCACATGTGTATTTCCTGGCTTTCTAATCAGAATGCTATTTTGTATCTCAAAAGGGGCTCCATTCAGCCCAACATTAACAGCCCTCGTCTGTGATAATGTGGATGCTTCGGGCCATAGGCCACCAGCTGCATCCACTTGTCAGCCTTTGGTACAGATGCCCTGTCTGTCTGCTGTGGCGAATGAAACTCATGGACTAAATTGGCACTTATTGTGAGGAATAATTTTATGTACGCATTTTAATGCGCCTCATCCAATTCCTTAACATGGCTTAATTTTATCTGCTTACAGCCATCTGAAATTTTAAAATGATTCAAATGGAAAGCTCCTGTCCCTCTAGTAATTTATGTCTTTGAGTGGCCAGTGGAGACCAAATGGTTTGGCTGCAGAGCGTTGTATCAAACCCGAATACTCTCAGGCAATTTATCCAAATCTGCTAGATTTTCTGTGCATCATATTAGTTTCTCATACAAATCAAATGACAAGAACTCAATTATGATGGATCAATAATTCAGCATTCTCAATTATGCTTTAATTGTAAGAAGCAATATCATCAAATCTTATTGTGTGGATAGGTGTTGTTGCTCTGCAGAGCTTTGACTGATTGTTTATATGAGATTAGAGCTGTGTATCAAGGAAAAGATCAAGCAATGTCACATAGCCTTGGATAGCCAGCAACTGACATGTGCATACACACACTCCTGCACATACTCAGATACACTCCCAAATACACACGCACACACGCACTTAATGACACAAACACATAACATAAAGCCAAATGCTGCCACTAAAATTTGCATGGTGCTCAGTAATGCATTAGTGAACATCACTTGGCAATCTGTTCATACGGGCTTAATTGGATTTTAATACCGCCTCTGATCTTGTTTTCTAATTAACGGCGGTGGCTGGCAACCAAGCAGAACCATGCACCCAGCAACACCTTTGATCCCGGCCATATGGAGTTCCTCCAAGCACGCCGGGGATGTAAAAATCCCTCACCTAGACGTGGGCGAACAACAGGCCCCCGAATCAAAATGGATGGGGTGAGGAGAATGAAGGAGGGTGGAGAATGGAGGAGTGTAGCAATGGGTGTTGAAGGGGGTGGAGGGGATGCGGCGGCACAAGGTGGCGGCGGGGGTGGGCAGAGGCATGTGTCATACACACATCCCGGCGGCATTGTTATTGATTAATTTCTCTCACGATCAGTTGTGATCACAGATACATAAAACATGAGTGGGGGGATTGTGGGGGAATGCCTGTACACCTTATCATCCTTGCTTCAATTCTACACCCCTTCCTTGCTACGGGGAAATGTCAATAGCTTTTCTAATCTGTTTATTTCTCCCCTTGTGGCCACTGCTTTATGCTTTTGATGAAGGGCTGCCAAAAATGTGTCCTTTTCTACCCTTGCTTCTCCTGTTTTGGCAGACACAGTGTGGGTCTTAAACTTTACATATGCATAGTCACCCTGGCACTCATGCTGATATTTAGTGATTTAAAAGCATAACAGTTAAAGACCCAATGCACTTTTAAAAACTCAGATTATTTAATACTTGCTGTGAAAGTTTTGAGGCTCACTGCACAGCTAAGTTTTGATGTGGCAACAGCATATTGCTGACCTGCACCCTTAGCACCACTAATTTTACATTAGTCAGTAGGGTGCAATAAATGCTAGATAAATTTTTCCTGGAAAAAAAAAATTAGAATAACCTATTGAAGACTTTTAAATATCAAGTTTAATAAAATCTCTTCAAGGCTTTATTCTAGCCCTGTTTTTGAGATGGCTGTAGCTCATATACCGTAATTACTCGCAATGGTGTGTGCAATCTGTTATCAATAATTCAGGAAAGTAAGGAAAGTTAGATGAGAAAAGTGATACGACTCACATTCAGCTAGCTTAACAGTAACACTGAAGACAGAGGAATTTTACTATATTCTAGTTACAAGCATGTAAAATTTGCTAATCATCAATCAACAGATTGTTGTTTTACAGAGGGTTATTTGGCTATTCGGCTATTTCTTGGCTAAAAACATTATCTTCCAAGAGTCACTGCTCTCACAGTGACAAGTTTTCTGCACAAATATCAAATTACACATGCTGTGTTAATTGAATGAAACATATTTTCCTATAGCCTATTTGGCTAGGTGTTTTTAGCTACAGCCTTTTTGCTAAACAAAGATAATCAGCTCCTACCTCCATCTACAGATTTACTAGACACAGGAGTTGTATCAATTTTCACATCAGCTCTCAGCAAGAAAGGAAATAAGCTCACTGACAATTATAATTAGAATTAGAGAGTTTTTGATTAGAATTAGAGAGTTGCTAGTGAGTGTATGCCGTTACTGTCAGACACAAACATGCTAGTTGTGCCTCCCTTTTGTTATTAAGGCCTTTGCACTAATCTAGGACAACAGGCTGTGCACATTACTGCCATATCATACAGTTTAGTATCAGCCTTCTTATCTATCACATTTAAGTGTTTTTTCCAAAATATCAAAGTATTTTTCGATATCTAGTCTGTTTCTTTGTAATGACTTTTGCCAGTGAACACTGTTTAGGCATGTTACAAAGGTAAACACTGTACAGTACACATGCCAGTATGTGTGAAGGTTATCAGTCATGTTAGGTCGGGGCAGCTGGACTTATTGTGTAGCTTTGACAAGTCATCCCAGAGGCATAAACAGTTCTGGTAGTGGTGGTGGGGGGTATTCACCACTATTTAACCTCTATGGGTGGTTATAGCCTTGACATCAAGTGAAGTAATGGTAATGTACTAAACAATACGTCAGTGCTCCACGCATGGTGATTTTGGCTATTCCAGCAAGCTGTCATACTGCAGTCTGACAGAACACTGCTCATTAACTATGCATATTAATTACAAAAAACTAAGCAAATGTAACGTAACAGTTTGATTGACAACCACAGCGAGGGGATGGTGTTTTTCAAGGGTGTTAAATTCCTACATTACTGACAGACACAGTGTTTTGTATAAGTTAACACGCCCTTTATGAAACAATATCATTAGAGCAGGGACTGTGAATCTTATAGCTGTGTGTCTTTACGTGTTGATCGTGACAGCAGTAGCTCTGATTAAAAAGTGTTTTAGACAACACAAACACTCTCTCATGTTACTGTTTGGCAAATCACTCAGTCTTTAGTTCCTACTTCTGCAGAGAGGCACTCTTACATCAGATGGCCTTCTACAACAGTGAGAAAGAAGAGGGAAGGCCTGAAAGTCCCTGCTAGTGATTGCACCCAAATAATGATGCTTTTTTACATGCTGGTTGTTTGTCCTTCACAGGGCAATTATTTGAACAATGTGTACATACTCTTTTGAAGAGGTTTGTGACACATTGTGCCCTGGCTAATGACGAAAAATGCATTAAGACTAAAGTGGGGCTTCTAATGAAGATGGTTGGCGAGGCCTGAAGGCCTTCTCTTTCTTTTATATGGAACTCTTTCTTTTTATGAAAGAGAAATCCTTGCCCTCCATAAATTATCAAATTGTCCTTCGACCTTAGCATGTCACAAAGTTTCTCATCGTTCTATCAAAGACACTTTCAAGCACACTGAATGCTATGTGTGCTTGAGTGGAATATTTGATTTTGGAGTCCTTTCTTTTAAAACTTAATGGATGACGGAAATTGAAAGTGGCCTTAGCTGATGTTTGAAACAATCACATGCTAATGTCTAACTCAAATCCTGCCATACTAACACTGTTGTAAGCTTGCCATGTCTAAATATTAAAAGTCAATAGAGAAGTTAATTGCATCAAGTATGACTGGAAAGATTCAGCATCAGATTAGTTTTTAGATAAAGCAGACAGTCTTTAGTTAATCACATTTTATCATCATCTTTTGGCAGCATCGATAAAGCTGAAGTGCACCAACGTAGAATGATTTTCTTCTGAGTAGAAATTCTAATTCTAAAACATAAATTATTATTTCTATTTCTATAGGTTAGTCCAACTGTTGGATGTTATAAACAGTCAAAAACCATGCAACTGGCATTGTCACATTAACATGTCACTTTTCACTGATTTGCTTCCTTGTAAGCAAGTCTCGTGAATTACAGTTAAATCTTCCTCTGATATACACAGAGGCTTGAAATGTCATCTTACAGAAAGTTGCAGCATGTTTGTCAATTCACATGTCAGTGTCTCCGTGGAACAAAAGCTGTTCCACCAGTTTGACAATACCACATAGACCTGTTATTCAAACTGTAAGCACAGACACAAGATTACAGTACCTATATATGGCTGCTATGACACTGTCTGAAGAGAAATGTTTTCTTTGCAAAAAAAAGTAGACGTTTTTAATTTAGTTGAACATAAGGGAAACTGCTGATCCACTAAACCAAAAGAAAACCACTGAAGCCTCAAAATATGGACCATGCTGCTTGGATGGTACAAAGAAAATTAGTACATGTAAGTATTAATAAAGTATGTATATTTTAATAAATGGTTAACAAGTCAGGCTGTAATTACAAATAGCATGACCCCCAAATAGTTGTCTTTAGTTTTGTGATGACAGAAACTTATTTTCCTTGCAATTACAGGCCCACAGTATTTGAGTGAAGCTTGGAAAAGGATTGAAATGAGGTCTGTATACAGAAGTGTTGTCTTCTCAAGGGGATCAAGTTTTCAGCCATAAAAGCCCTCGGGCTGCATTTTACAATGAATGGAATAAAGGTTGCACCAAGGAACTTGCTGGGCCCTTCAACAACAAAGCTTGGTTTGTAAATCAAGATATTAATTTGACCATAACATGATAATTGTGGGATACTGAGATGAAAAAAGAGCAGATTTAAATTGATCCTAAGCTTAATCACAGAGAGTAGAAGAAAGATGAAAACACCCACATAGGATCATCTTTGAATTTCTGCTGAAGGTAAATATAGTGTTCATGTTTTCTGTGTACTGTGTAGTATGTACAGTATGGCTAGAGCAAATATGTGTTTGGCTGGGAACATAAGTTGAGATGTAATTATGTGTTCCACAAAAAAAGTAAAAAAAACAAAAAACCTATGTACAGTACGCATCATACAGTTTGCAGTGTCCACAGCAGTGCACACGCCCTGTGTACTTAGCCCAGAGTGATTCTGGCACATGTACAGAAACCAAAAGACAAGTCACATCAGAAATGCAAACTGTCCCTCAGGTCAAAAGTGATCAACATGAGTGAAATACCACAGTGAGTTACAATAACTGGAATGAGACACCTTGCTCAATCAGGGTTATGAAACTGGAGAAGATACATGTGAATATAAGTTTGATTTATAGTCTGTGCCTTTCATTAGATGCTGCAGTTCCATGTTGTCTCCCTGTCTGACCTCCCATAAAAAAAAAAAACCTCACAATTTGTTTCTCAAGTTAAGAGAAAAATATATATTTGCAAGTAGGTTTCAGTCAGTGATTACAAAGAAATTCTAATAAACAAACTTTTGGATGTTATGTTTAACGTAGAGTGTTAAGGTAGAATTAAAGGACAGGAATCTGCCATAGCAAAGGAAGGTATTTCAAAAGAGTATGGTCAAGTCAGAACCCTTTTGTCATTTAGCAATTCACTCCTTTTCTGCCTGCCGTCAAAGAGGAGATTAAGTTGTCAAAATGTGGGTCCTGGTCCAGACTGGTCTTTTGAGTGGATATTCACTAGTCTGATCGCTGCCACTGCTAATAGACAGAGCTCAAAGGGGAGTAGGGAGAACAGAGGAGGGAGAGGGGTAAGAAGGCTTTAGGATCACTTTACCTGGATTCGGCAGTGTGGCGCTAGTGGATTAGTGCCCCGGGTCTCATGGCACGCTAGTCTGCAAACACCCCCATAGCAGTCTTCCACAGGTACAAACACACATGCACACACATGCTCATTTACAGCATAGTGGCCAGTAAACACACTCACCTAAGGTTCATTTTGCACATCTACATGTGGTTTGCCCACATTTTCAAACACGCACGTATTTGGGAAAACATTATTGTGCATCTGCGAACATGCCAACACACATCCATGTGCCGAAACACACAAACAAATGCCCAGTGACTGCTATAGTTTCACAACATCTCAGGTGTAGGCAGCAGTAGCCCAGATGGAATAGTACAAGATAAAACAACTACTCTTAATTCCAGTGGCTTAAAAAAAAAACTCCACTGATTTCTGGCTTGCGTGCAGTTTGGATGCCTCACGCAAACTTTCTTCGACATCCTAGACACTTTCAGAAGTCTGTTCCTGGTCTGATACCACTCTGTAAGGTCACTTACTCATCCAGAACTGCAAAACCATAACCCATAAAGGAGAAAATACAGGTTGTTCTTGGCAGGGAGGAGAGAAACACGCCACAGCTCTATGCCTCTCTGCCGCCTCTGCCTGCTCTCCCCCCAGTCACTACCTGATGACTTCTCCATCCGTTTTAATTGGTAATTATTTTGCGGGGTTTAATGCCTTTATTCAGACTGTCAGTGTGGAGTCAGGAGAGGAGGATTAGGTGCCCCAGGGGGACGAGACACTGGCACGGCCAGGACAGCTCATTTTTACACGGGCAGGGGAGGAGGACAGCTCATCTTTGATCCGGTTGGGGCTTCGCAGGCCAGAGGGGTGACAGCTGCACTTTCTTTAGCCCACATTTGAATTTGAATTCTATCTTAGGATGCAGCGCGGCGCGGACTTGGCAGGGCAGTGGGGTAATCTGCTCGGCACAAACGCCCGGGCCCTTTCTTCCTGTGTGCCCTCGCAGAGATTGGAGTAATTAAAGTTAAATGGAATGCATTAAAAACTCACTTGTGCCGAGGCTGTGGCGGCCGTGCCAACAGTGAATGGGCTGGGGCTGTCCTTTTACGCTACTCTAATCCTGCGGAATATATGTGTGCCCCGTGACTTTG
This sequence comes from Ctenopoma multispine, assembly GCA_034779795.1. Lineage (NCBI taxonomy): Eukaryota > Metazoa > Chordata > Actinopteri > Anabantiformes > Anabantidae > Ctenopoma > Ctenopoma multispine. Next base: position 5,064,734 of record JAUYWH010000016.1, read on the forward strand.
ATGCTACGCTACCAAAGCATCGGAAACGGCTACCAGTAGAGCTACAACTGACTGCTGGCTTTCACCTCAGAAGAACATCTTGGAGAGCAAATTCAGCTGGATTCTGACATTGGCAGGAGGTTGGATGGAATCAGCTCGGGGAGGCTATTAGCGTTTTCCAGACTCACATGTCACTCTCAAATTGTTATGCTTTGATGTATGGTCTATTTAAATGCCCACCCACAGCCTTTCCCCTGACCTGTGTTAATATTTAGAGCGAATCCTGACTAGCTGTCCAAATCAGTAACTAGCACATACAAAACTGTACTGTCAGTTATTCTACAAAAGGTTGGCCTATACATGAAGAACAGTTTCCCACGCCAACAAATGCTGGCTCTGAACAAATGCAACTCTGCAGAAGAGATGGGCACTCCCAGTTTGTCAGCCACTTTCACGTGGACAGCAATTGACACAAAGACAAACTGTGGCTACAGCCCTAAGCTGGGAGCCAGACCTACTCTTCAAGGTGGATGTCAAAAGACTTGAGGCATCAGACACTAAGGTAATTGTTACCGACTTTCATTTTAGAGGAATGTGGACGGAGACAAAGGTGGGCGGGCTGCAAAACAATCATCATAATCTCTCCCTGGCTTTGTGTGTGATCCTAGAGCCCTTCTAATGAGGAGAAACAGGACAAGGAGGAACACAGGAGTATTGGAGTGGTTTAATAAAACACGAAATACATAAAATAGCAAATGGTGACAGACTTATATTAGTAGGACTTTTAGCGGCTAATAAGCAAACCCACGCATGAATAACTCATTTAGTTAGTGGTCAGTCTCACACCCTATTCAATCTGTATATTAAAAAGAATGAAAAACATGGGTGAGCCAGCTAACAGTCGTTTCACAATTCAACAGTAAATGCCTACAGCCAAAAGCATGCACAGATTTGTCTGGCATCGCTACACGTTACACCAAATAGTTTCTTCCGTCCATAAGGATCCAGCTGTATAAACGTTGAGGCCACCTAGTTTTTCATCACTATTTAAATTTTTGTATGATAATTTTTCATACAAAATAGTTAGGCCAAAACCAGTTTAAACGACCCTGATCTCTGTAATGTTCAAGGCTACCTTCACTGTTTAAATGATCTTTTCTTCACTACAGATTTCACACTGCCTGGTCACATCAGATAATAATAATAATAATAATAATAATGAATACTTTATTGATCCTCTTGGGGAAATTGTTGTTTGGACAGCTGCTAGACCTGTGTCAGCGCTACTACGGGGTATCAGTGCCCTGTCCAAGGACACCTCGACATGTAGCTTCGCGGGGATTGAGAATCGAACTGCTGACCCTTGGGTTAGAGGACAACTGCTCTATCCACTGAGCCTGTACCTCCACTGCAAAAGCTAAAATCTGAAGCATGTTGGTCAAAGTAACAGCAGTGCCTGTATGACAAAGGTGGATCTGGGAAGACATTACTGATTGATTGGAACTGAATAATTTGGCTCTTTGTGATTTATGTCCAGCGCCAATATTCAGTGTCATTGCTTCTTTATTTAGCAAGGTAATGGATGTGCACATAGCAATGCTGATTTACATACACAGCTTTGCATTTTTAATACCCACAACTGTTTTATTTGTTTAAATTTGCTTATTCACTTTCTTTCAAATAGTTTAATGAGGCTAAAGACAATATGTATTAATTCCATTAAATATTTTCACAAGGCCAAGAAGTGAGAAATTCTGCAATGTTAATTGATTTATGAATTTCTCTTTATTGCCTTAATTAGTCAATGCTTAAACATTTCTGGTAAAAGACAGAATGCACAGCGTCACAGTGTCAGTCAGTGATGATATAAAGATGTAGCTGTACCTAAAGTCATGCACACACATTCATACACACATAATAGTGGAAAACCATCTGTGTTATTTTAAATATGAGTCTGTTTCCTTTTGTGTTGCCTGGAATATTTTGCATCAAGCACCTAAATTGGATTTCAAAGACAGTTGATCTGACAGAGTCTTCAGGCAGATTAGATGAAAGACCAGTAAAGAGTGGGGAGACAGACAGGATGAACCCACAAACCAGACAGAAAGATAGACAGACTGACAGAGAATGACAGAGAAAAAGGCAGGCGCACAGACCAAACAGGCAGACTACTGTCCATGCCACAGACCGTCCTAGCCCGTTGGACAGACACATCCCCACTTGTGCATCTGGACATTTCACCCACAGGTCACAATTCAAGTATATCTGAAATGCATACATCCTGTCTTTAACTGCAAAATCAGGGGAAAGCAGCATCATTACAATCATACTACTATTGTCTGTAATAAACAGGCAAGCTTTTGCTTCTGTGGAGGAGGGATTCGAGTGCTCGTTTACTTAAAAGTGAAAAGAATCCCTGAATAACTAATTAAAAAGCATCTGAATACCAGTATAAGACCTTGGTTTATACTTTTGTGGATTTGATTAGTGGTGATTTGTCTATTCGCTGACAGACGCTTGATGTTGGCGAGATAAGGGGAAAAAAAAGCCAAAGCTTTTGGCTGGGAAGCCCTATTATTCATGGGCAGCATTTGAGTGTGTATTTCCATTAGATGTGTGAAGGCCTCTAAGGTCTAAGAATGCACTTTAATAGATACCTGTCAAATGTAATTAACTATGTTTTTCCTATATCATACGCTTTCCCATCCCCTCCAGCCAGAGGCTCCACAGTGTGTTTGTGTGTGTGTATACAAGTACACATGCATATGTGTGTCTGTGTGTGAGAGAGACAAGAGTCTGTCTCAGCTCCTTTTGCCACCCAGCGATTGGAGACAGTTTTAATTGCAGCATGACAACCACAAGAAAGGACCAGAAGCCCCATAAAAGCCAAAGCAAGCTGGCAGCCATCCCACAGTGGAAAGCTAGCCATGCCATAATTACAGGTAAAAAGACCTCTAGCACTATAGCTGAGCTCCATGTTTATTTGACACCAATCATACAACTATGCAGGTATCCCAACAATAACGTGCTCTGTCCCAACAGGACTGTGGTGCCTCTGAGAAAGACTTGGACATCACTGGCAATCAAGGAATGTCTTGTGGCTTGGAGACGGAGCCCTCTTCAGAACATGAAAGCAGGCAGCGAGACCTTGATTTTAAAGAGCTCAGATGAATTCACCAGTGCAAGTTACATTGTTCCTAGTCAGAGAGGAGGCTCACATGGCATCAATAATTCATTTTACAAGACTCATTTCTGCCTCCAGTGAGCAGGTCGATTTAAACGTTTTGATATCCACATGCAAGGGTGTAACGGGCCGCATTAAAGACACATTAGCAAAGTTGGTGACACGTCCTGTTGCAGAGGGATTTCAGTCCTCTCTCAGCTAAAGCAGAGCTGATCACCTGTGCTCATTCTAGCAGTAGTAGGTCTGCAATGCGCTGACGTCTTTTCTTTGTAGTCGTAGAGTATTCCACTTTGTATGAGCAGAGGAGTGTTTAATGACTGTATGCATGGTGGCACACACATTTACCCTGGCCTATGGGTGGAACAGGGTTGTCTCACAAAATGACAATTGGGGTAGAAAAGGAGCTCCTGGGTGGTGAACGCTGCATGTTTTTAAAATGTGCAGGAGTGAACAGGGGAGGCTCCTCTAGATACACTCTATACAATTGAAAATCTGCTCAGCTCCTTCAAATCAGACTTCATCCCCCCAATTTTAAGCAATCACATTGGCATTCATGCCAAGACATTTGCAGCATAAAGAACAAACATTTTAGAGACGACACTGGTCTCTATTTGAAAATCCAGACCCCGGCACATAAATCTCACCTCAGTAAGTACTTTACGAGAGCACAATATGTGTTTTATGTGTTCTTTACGAGTGTGGAAAGGCCACATCTTGAATGACACTCACTGCCAGAGCCATTGGGGGAAAAATACAAAAAACATTTTACAGGCTCATTTTCTACAACATATGCTCACTTTCCACTTAGAATGAGTTTGTGTAAAAATACAGAACATGTTTCCTCTTGCTGCTGTGAGCACCTCTTTACGTTGAGTATTCATTCACTGGCTCTGGTATTTACTTATACTGGTAATTTATGTATCCTGGATGTGGTGATTTACTAGTTAGGTAATGACTGTCAAGGCAATTGGCTGCTAAAGTGGTGAACTGGGGCTCAAGAGAAGGGCAGTGTTTATCACTGTATTGACTTTCTGACAAGAAAGTCAATACTCTTTTGTCACTGATAATGTTGGGCCACTCAAAGACTTACAAGTTAATGCTTTTACTGTTATTTTGCAGTATTCATTAATCACGCTGTTTATTTACAACAATTTACAATGTCAGATTTTGCAGAATGGTTGTAAAACAGGCTTTAGCACAGGCTAACAACAAATGGTACTTCCTGCAGCGAAAAAGACAAAAGATGAAGTTAGCGACTCAAATGATAATGTCACGAGCCAGAAAAGGAAGGCTCAAAGTTCAATGCTTGAAAATACTTTAAATAATTTCACATTTGTAAATAACTTACTGAATGGTGCATCCCATGTGAACCGGAAAGTTGGACGTTCCAAGTTCCCAATCAGAAATTTTAATTCAGATTTCTAAATCGGAAAGTAGGATGAACCTCAGCAAGCCTGACCTTAAAATTCGATAAATGCAATATTGTTCAACAGTGTTAAATGTGTAGGAATATACTGTTAAATAGAAGTTTTATCTAATCGTATCTGTGGACATATTGTATTTTCATGAAATGAACAGATTTAGACCTCTCTTGTGTCTGTATGCTAATTATGGAGCAATATCTATACGGGTGTAATTAGCTTAGCTTAGCATGAAGTCTGACATCAGGGGGAAGCAGCTCACCTGGCTCTCAGCAAATCTCAAAAATAATGTTACCAGCACCTGGAGTATCCTGTGGTTACCTAGCAACCTCACTGTGAAAATAAGTCACTGGGTCCGACAATCCTTTTTTAAAATATTTACTTAAATTATTACTTCTTTAATTCCCTGTTAACTTTTTAGATTTTTTTTGTACGTTTTAAACAAATGACTGGCAAACGCTTTACAGATGTTGATAGGTATATTTTTTTAATTAAGAGAGAGACAGACTTGTCACAGGTTGTTCCTTTTTCCAGGGGTTGTGCTAAGCTAAGCTAGTCCACCCTCATTTAAGATACATATTTGGCATATAGCTATAGGGGTGATATTGGTTCTCTCATTTTAATCTCAACAAGGCAAATAAGAGTATCTCCCCAAATTGTAGACCCCTTTATTAGAGGAGTCAGAAGAATCTGTGAGCCACATGTATGCTGTACAGATGTTCCTGATCTATGAGGCCATTCTACAAGTGACAACAACTTATTTGAGGGAGGCTATTTTTTTAAGAAAAGTCAAGGCACTGTTTTCTTTTTTTTTTTGCTGAGGTCTTTAGCAGTGAACTATTTAGCAGTTACAGTAAAATAAATTGGTACATTAAAGACAGCTTTGGTAAAAATGTTTAACTAATATAAAAATAAAATCCAAACAATGTGAAATTTTAATAACATATCCAGGTCTTTAATAAATTATTTTCAAATTCTGCAAAAACATTTATCTGATGGCACACTATATTGACAAAAGGAACTTTGCAAGTAAAAGTTTTGATTTGTGTTCCCAGGGGAGTCTTGACACTTACAAACATATGGTGTCCATCTGCCTATATATTTTCAAAAGATGTAATTGATCAACTGTCAAGTTTAATAGGAAACAAAATTCTACTGTTACGCCTTGATGATGATTCTATGCAGTCAAATCCAACGCTACATAAATTGTTGGCTAGTTTTACAGCAGTGAAGGGACTGACTTTTCAGAAATGGATAGCAGCACACAAGCTTCGGGGTGGAAGGTAGTTACAGTGCTTGCTGCCAGAATTCACACAATAGAGACTTCAACTATATGAAAATGGGAAAAAAACTGCTCCAGTAATGACGAGACAGCTTACCACATGACCTTCATTGATTGTGTTTGAACTGAGACTGTAAGTTTTACTAGTACTCTGTCTTACTCCTTTGATTATTTTATACTGTATGTTACTGGGTGCTGTGGTTTGTCATTTAAACATTATTTTACCCCCCAACCAGTCAGCAGCAGCAGCAGCAGTATACTGTGTTTTATATATTTTTGTGATGTATCGCAAAAGAGAGTCAGCACAAAGGAAAAAGAATGGACCAGTAGAGGATTAGACCACTCTCAGACCACTGAACACCAACAAGACTTTTGTCTGTGTCACTTATTACTAATCAACTCTACCCTGAAATTCAAAATTGTGTCAGAGTTAAGCAAGAGCAGACAACACACAACCATGGGAGGGAGGGGGTTCTCTGATGTGTGAGCAGAGATGATGAACAAGGGAGATTTGTTGGAGTCATATTATGTCATCTAGGTCAAATCACTGAGGTCTATAAGACATGATCTTGACTGCCAATATCTGGTTGTCATCATTTTTTATGATTAATTCCAGGAGGTACAGTAGCTATTTATAATATTGGCTCTGTCTGGAGGTTTTAGTTATTTCATAGTATGTTTCTCCACATTCTAGTTTTTTTTATTGATTTAACATTAATTTGTGAATGTGCTGTGATTTTGACCACAGAGGTTCGTGTCAGTGATGAAAATTGTATTTTAGCCTCTTTTATTTCAATTGTGCTTTTCTGAAAGTACAGAATGTCATTGTGTGTTTGGTTTGGCTAGAAATCTTAAAGCGACAAACTCACACCAATGAAAAACAGAAGTCAGAGAGGTATACGTATGAAGCATATTGTTTGTATTATAAAGGAATTATTTGACCTTTTAACAAATTAGCTTGTTTTACATTTTAGCAAAAGTTAAGCACGAAATCATACAAATGTGGTAAAAAAGTGTAAAATAATTTGCCTACTAGCACTGCTAACTAAAACTTACTATCAAGCAAATTATACTTCTTAACTTGAGCTGCACAGAAACCTTGTAAAAACCCTATTTCTTATCCATTTAACCAGCAGACACTTCAGGAAGTCATTTGACTAATACGGTGCTTCAGACAGATGCTAACAGTCCCCTGGCTAAAGATTCAGATATGTAAGTAGTACAGATCTCTCGGCATGAAAGTGAATGTATATTTTTCCAAATGTCAAACTATTAACAGTACACTGAATACCAAACACACAATGACATTCTGCCTCACAAAGGCAAATATGGCCTCTAATACACATTTGTACAATATGCAGATTTCTTCACACCCACACATGTAGAGTATATGCACATGAACTCAGAGGCACATGACATCTGCTGCTTTGAGTTACCTAAATGCTCCTACTTTGCTGGAACAATTACATATCTCTTTCGTTCTCTTTTTCTGTACAGATACACACACACACACACACACACACACACACACACACACACACACACACACACACACACACACACACACAC
>JAUYWH010000016.1:5072268-5111854 GCA_034779795.1 Ctenopoma multispine
ACACACACACACACACACACACACACACACACACACACACACACACACACACACACACACACACAAACACACACTTTTGACTGTAAATTTGCATATCTAGAAAGTATTTCCTGGTAAGTAGAGCAATGGCAGCTCTCAGGAGAGACACAGACACAGATAGAAATTTGTATTAAAAAGAAGGAACAACAAGCAAAAAAAGAACAAAACCGTGGTACACAATTACTTTAATGATCCATCATGTTCAAAGGAAACTTATTCACAATACTGCTGCAATAAACAAAGGAATGAAACATTGGTGTAAGGTGCTTTTAATTTGCTTGCATGCAGCAGACATTTGCTCGTCACTTATGTTTTTTTCTTAGTTTTCTACAACAGTTTCAAATAATAAGATAAAGTTAAACGGATAGGAAAGCTTTACAGTCCAAACAATGGGCTAATGGAAAAGTCTCCCTTGAATCTCCTCTTTAATATAGGTGTGCAAGTGAAGCTTCTCAAAGGTTTACCCCAACAGGCCAATAAGGTTGAGGGTTCAAAGGTTATGAGTCCCAGGAGGTCTCCCCCTCATTACCCGAGGGTATTTATGTAACCCTTGACCTCTCGCATGTAGGGAAGCTCTCTCTTTCTGTCATTTAAGCCGTCCTTGACTCTCAAGTTTACTCCCTTCTCCCAGGGGTTTCAGGGTTCAAGTTCACTGTCAGTCCAGCACAGACATGTTGAGGCTACTTAGTGCTCCAGCTGCAGCAAAACACCATGTTTCTCATGATGTTTATGATTATGAAGATGACAAATTTGAGATGTTTTTATTTAATATGATATCTTGCTATAGTTGAACACGAAGGAGTCATCAGGCAGCATATTGTCAGTTGTTAATTCAATATACCAGGAACACCTAAAGGAAATTCCTTCAAAACTGGAATTCCCTATTCCTTCAAAATAGTTACAAATGTCTGCACTCATGAACTGATTAGATGTTGGTGGTGAAACATCAAATGTCAAGGTCACTATGGCCTCTTTCCATCCCAGCCGTGGCTTGTTGTGCAGTATTTTATTTTAAGTGACAAGATTTCCTTAAGTGCTCAGAAGAATAATTGAAACATCAGGAGTTCCAATGTTACTGGGCATATTAAGATCACGTAGTCTGATTAAAAGCTTCAGAACTATGGAGCTGCTGATGAAATTGTTATCTTAGAAAATCAGTAATAAAGTGGAAGTTTTATGTGTTTGAACTTACTGTACCTTTATATCTTAATAGCTCCATATCATTAACACTGTCTCACGTGACTGTGATGGGCCAAACTGGATCAGCTTCAACTGATATGCAGAGCAGAGAATCCCAGTCCAGGATCCTTCCTTCCTTCTCCTCCCCTCTTTCTCTTTAACGCCTGATTGTTTAAGTGATAAGTGATGGTGATGGATGAGCCTGGCTTTGTGTAATTATTGTCCTGGTTATCACTGTCACTGCTGATAGCACACATCACTGTGTCCCAGCCCATTTTGTATGTGATAAATAACTGTAGCCAGAAAAAATACATTGAAATCATTTATGAGCAGACCCCTGGAATGTAAACACGTGGGCCGGCTAATGGGGGGTCCTGGTCAAAACGAGACTATTGTGCGATGGCGTGATTATTATGTTTTTACTGCGTGTCTGCTGTAGCCAGCGGAACAACGCACTAAACACACAAACTAGCTCTACTCTTACACCTCAAAGGCCTCAAAATACCTTTCTCATTTGCTGCACATCTTAGCTTATCTAAACAAAGTTTCTTTTAGAGAGGAATCAGTTGCTCTATATACTTTGCCAGATGTGATTAACTGATTCTAATGCCTTATCATGCATCTCTGATCCCTGACAGCCTCTAGGTGATGTAATCTTTGAGGATGATTTATGGATTATAGCAATTAGTGCTCAGATAAAGGCTATTATTAGAGTTCATTTGCCTTCTACAGATGACTGTGTGCATTGTAATGTCTTTTCGAGGAACATTTGCAGAGTACCTGCGTGAAGATAGAATCTAATGCAAGATAAGGAATGGCTTGAGGAAGTCAGTGTTTCATCTACAGGTGATCTACCCACTGATGTTTCTCACACATCAACATACTGAGATATCATTTGCCATTTTCTACATTTTCCTGCACTTATTTATAATAATAATGACTGAGGTTCCTGGTATCTTTGATCCATCACAATAAAGTCATGGAATAGTCCTTTCCCTTTCTTTTTTCCTGTGCTGTTTCTCATTCTCATTCGTTCTTGGACTAGAGTGAACATGACCTCTGACCCTGAATTCTGTGGCTGACTGAGCATTATGAGATGCTAATTGGCCATGTAACAATATATCAAACTGTGATATACTGCCATGTAAAATGTGGAGAAACACATTGCCAGCTAATTAGTGTTGCCAATTTTTACCCTAGTGAGCTCACCTTATATTTTTCAGGTTGTTTATAAGCAATGTACCAAAAGTATCACATTCATTATATATATATATATATAGTGTTGTCCAGTTAAAATTGTATTGTCATTATCCAAAGATTACATGTACAATTTTGTTCAAATGCAAAGGAAATTTTGTTTTTCCATAAAATGTGTCATTTTTATTATTTTTTGCCCCCTTCCTGTTTTTATTTATTAGCTTTTTTGTCACACTTAAATGATTCAGATTATCAAACTAAGTTTAATATTACACAAGTTTTCATTTATTAAGGGAAAAAAGCCTCCTAAACCTAATAACTGGTTGTTCCACCAATTGTGGCACCAACTGCAGCCAAGTGTTTACTGGCAATGAGTCTTTCACGTCACTGTAGAAGAATTTTGGCCCACTCTTCTTTGCAGAATTGTTTTAATTTGAAGGATGTTTAAGGTCATGCCGCAGCATTTTGGCCACTCTGAAACTTTCATTTTGTTTTTTGAACCATTCAGAGGTGGACTTTCTGGTGTTTTTGGATAATTTTTCTTGCAGCTGACGTTACAAACTGATGGCTGGACATTCTCCTTGGGGATATTCTGGTAAAGTCAGAATTCATGCTTCCATCAGTTATGGCAAGTTGTCCAGGTCATTAAGCTGCAAAGAAGCCCCAGACATAAAAAAATTAGGAAGGGGCATATACTTTTTCACAACACTGAATTTTTAGTGATAGTGTTCCCTTATAATAATTATTACAACATCATGTTTATTACTGGATTTTCTGTCAGCAGATTTGAAGTTTTTCTTGAAGTGGTTTGCTGTATTCCCACATAGCTAAACTTCTGTATTCCTGTGTACTTACAGCAAAAGAGCAGCAGTCCTTAGTCATCCCGTCACTTAATTCCATTTCTGTGCAGTCTGTGAAGGAATCTGTCCTCCCCTCACCAGTTTGAAATGTCATCTGATCCCATCAATTACAGTTTGCTCTTCAGACAAACTCTCCCTCACACTTTAATGGACCTTTTAGGAGATTAAATGTCTGACAATCAATTGAAAGGCTAAAAGACTGGAGAGAAGTCCCCTCTGGGTCTTTTAAGAGAACAGTGACTTAACAGCAAAAAGTGACACTTTCTGCTTGTTCTTATAGTGCAATGTCACTTTAACGTAGTATAGAACAAGCACATAGGGTCAATAACAAGCCATTAATCTATTCATTCATACTCTCATCAAACATTATTGGGTGTACAGCTGCTGTCTTGTGAAAACCTTAAATATCATAAATTGTCATGACATAAAAACAACTATTAGGTTATTATGTTAACTAATAATTATGAACAGACAATGAACTTTATCATAAATAATTTTTGGGTTTGAATAAAAAGAAAAATAACATATTTGTACTAATACATTTTATATTTTTCCGTTTTCCTGTATAGAACCAGCACCCTCGAAGACAAAATATAACCATGAACCAGTTGAGAACGCATAATTCTCCCTCTGAACTTAGATTTTATATGATGATCTGGTTTCAGTGTTGGAATCACACATTTTTGTTCCCTGACAGCAAAGGAACAAGGAGCAATTTCAGGGCCCTAAAGGCAAATCAATCAATTGCGGCCTCTGGAAGTTGAACTGTTGAAAAGGTCAGACAGGTCAGAGAGCAATGAGAGTTCACTGCTGGCTGCCTGAAGCTGTCTTTCAGTCATGTTGAACAATAGTTCATTGTCACACGGAGGTAGAGTCGCTTATTCCAATTTAATTGGGCCAAGAATCAAAGCCAGTTATTTGGATGAATCAGAAATTAGATATATTGTAGAATGTCTTTTGAGTCTAAATCAGGTGAGTACAGCTGCACATAGTACAATGCATGACCTGAAATGACAGCAGCCTGGATACACGAGCCACTAAGTACCCCGTAAAGCACCTTCACACTTCTCCTTCTCTCCCTTTCCTTCTCATTCTGTCTCACTTTCTACCCCCTCTCCATCTGTCTTTTTCTATAGCCCTGTCTTACACCCTTCTTTTTTTTTTCTTCATAGACAGATGATATGCTGTCCTCCTTCCAACACCCTCGCAGTAGCATATTTCTCTCCCTGGAGCAAGTAACTCTGTCTCCTGTCTGTGTCCACACTCCTGTCCCCCTCCCACCCCCAACAACAGGACAAGCATGGCCTGCAGCTTCGATGGCCCTCTGTGGAACAAAAACACACGCTGCCTCTCAAAAGCCTCCTTTATCCTCAGCGAACAAAAAGACGGGTTCACCTCCGCACTGTTCCCACCATTAGGCCCTGGCCTGGGCCCTTTCTCCTTGTCCCCTCCTCTCTCCCTCTTGCTCACACCCCCACTGGGTCCTTTCAGCACGGGGTGCTGGGGGTGTGAGGTGCGCCCTTTATGTTCACATGTGTCCATGCTGGTTTACTCTGTCAGACTTGCCCTCTTCACAATAGATGTGCAAAGAGATTGACCAGCAGCTTTTGACGCGGCCACCCCCATTCAGATATGAATGAGCATGGGTGGAAAAACACACCTGCACCTTTATGTGTGCGAGTTCACAGTTAATGCTGGAGGGGTATGTCTGTTGTGGGTGACTTGGACGTTTGGAATCAGGCCTGAAATTGATTCTGAATCAGACTTAAAGGAGTTAAAATATTTTAACTAGACAGAATTTGACCAGGTAGACCGGGTCAGCTTTGTAGAAAGCATTTTTTCTTACCGCAATATTTTGATATCATGAGGAAATTTTATATTATCTTGTTCAACATATGGGAGCACAACTCAGTCAATGAGCTCTAACGACGCAGTGGTAAATTTGCATTGCGTGAATACAAAGTGGGTCATTTGGAAGCGTTGTTGGCATGTAGACCCTGTCATAAAACCAAATGCGTTTACATATTCAGTAAATGCCCCTTTCAATGTAATGTTCACCCTTACATTCAGTCCTTTAACAAAAAAACCAAAAAAAAAACCGAAGTGCCCGGGCCATTTGACTCTGACTGGGTCCATGAAGAAATCATTATCCCCATGACCCGAAGCTATTAATTCCATTTCTCACTCCTCCCTCTGTCTCTCATTTCTCTCATTCTCTAGACAAATTCATTTACATGAAAGACCACTCACACTGGCACGGGCCTGCAGGTAAATGACAATCTAACCAATGATTTCATGCAATATTACCATTTCTCAGTTGCTCTCGCAGTCCACGGGCTGTGGTAAGTGTATCATTAATAAATCTGCCCCTTTCCCATGACTGAAGGGATCAACATGTTTTAATTATCCTGCCGTGATTTGAACTCGATCAGCGTAGCGTTCAGTTACACAAACATTCCACCAGCGAGCGAGATAAACACACTGCCTCTGCACTCTGCATACAGAAAGCGGTGCAGGGACAAGGTAAGACACGGTCAGTCTTTTTTTCTGTTTGTCTTTCTGTCTGCCCAGGTATTGCAGAGCCGTACGGTTTGTTTAGTGCACCATAAAGACAGACAGTGTGTCCTGACAAGCCTGGACATGGTTGTGTCTGATCAGCCACAGCAGTTCAGACGTAACAAAGACGAGGGGGGAAAAAAATCTATAAATCTTCATATGGTTTAAATATTTCAACAACAATAATAACACTGTTGAATGCATTGGTTTTGTTCAATTAACCGTCAAAGAAGAGCAGATGAAGAAACATATATATTGATACTACTGTCAATTATTTCTGTCTTTTATGCCTCTGTCTCAATACTTTGACAACTTATGTCCTCTCAAAATCCTCCACATGAATCAGTCTGAGGGGGAAAACTCAGTTTGGATGAAGTGATCAGATCCTTGGTTAAGGAGTCAAAAATGTGCACAGGTTCCCTGCATTTTTTCTTCTCTGTTAAGTTATATTTTATTCAATTTGTCCCACAGTGTCAAATATAAAGCAGCCGTCTTGTATTTTGTAACTTTTAAAAACTGATGCGTGGTTTTGTGCTGCACCTTCATGTGTACGGTGGGAGAGCAGCACACACACTTGGACTGCGACCTCAGGATTTCACATAAACAGGCACAGGCAGTAAGTCAGTCAGCAAGCCAGTGTGTGTGTGTGTCATCTCATCTCCTCATCAGGAAAAACTGCAGCCTTTTTTTTTTTTTTTTTCCTGCTTTGGTGTCTAAGTCCCGTAGGGCAATGGGCAGCTTATGTAGTTCACACATACAAACACAAAGCAGACATGTACACACTCCCTCACACATACACACTTACGCTGGAAACACACACATATACTCACGCAAGAAAGAACCTGTTATCAAAAGCTCGTCCCACTGGCTGGCTGCCAAAAGAAACGTGCTGAGGCGAACACTAATCCACTTTAAATTACAACGGTACTGAAAGCCTGTGACCACAGCCAAATATTGATATGGGGTCATTAGTCAATTATGGCGGGGGTACTCTTGCTGAATGATCAGAGGGGAGGAACAGAGGGCAGAGGTGGACGAGCAGGAGGTGTCAGAAGTGGTCCAAGAGGAGGAGGTCACTACAGAGAAGATTATGGTATTAGCAAGTGGAGGGTGAAACTGCACACCAAACTTACTGAGATAGAGCTGTAACAGTAATGCAGCTACATACTTTTTTCTCTCCTTCCTCTTCATTCTCTGCCTTAAGCTACACTCTCTCCCTTGTGGGAAGGGGTCTGTGTGTGTGCCTGTGTACGTCTGTGTGTCTGTGTGCGTGAGTATAAATGAGAGAGAGAGAGAGAGAGAGAGACAACATATGAAAGCACTGTATTTTCAGCACTTGCCCGTGTACTTGCTCAGCCCGAAAAGCATCACCACCCCCTCTAGTGGCACATCAGAATTTAGTCTTATATTACTCAGCTCCTTCCGAATGTATTACAACTCATTAAAAATAAAATATATCTAAGAAAATGTAATTCTGCTTGTCTTCAGAACACTTCTCCCCTAATTATATCCAATTACAATTATGCATTATTAAATTTGCATGATTGAAATATCTTTTTTCTTTAATTTTTACCTGATTTTATTTGTTAAATTGATATGTAAGGCTCTCACTTTTCCTTTTCAATTGTAATTAGTGCAAAGATGGATAGAAAATCTAGAAGAATCTAATCATTCAATTAGGACCATAGTGTTTCAGGCTAAGTGAAACTACATCAATGCCTTGACATAGATGATACCATTAATTTCCTCTGGGTTAGTAATTTGATAAGGCATCAAATTGGAGAGATTGCATTGCAAAGGGCATCATCACAGCCAAGCCAATTTAGACACTGTGTGGGGCAAGTGCTGCAGATAGAAGATTAAAAAATGAATGATAAAAAGATGGGCTGTGTTTATTTTAATGGTTTTAAAGTCTTGAATCATCTTTTTGTTTGTTTAAATTTATTTATGATGATGTTTTGCCACCATCTAAGTTGAAGTTAAAAAGCAAAGCAGAGGCTTGAGAAAAGTTTGCACGTCCTTGACAGACACTGTAAACAAGAACTCTTATTGTCCTGTATCTTTTCACAACACGCGTACACATGAACGATGAAATGATTGAAGCGCTGAATAGCACAAATAAGAAAAAGCGCGAGAAGAAAGACCAGTAACAGACCACCAGTAAAGTAGAGACCACCTATAAATGCTTTCCATCAGTGGGTTCACAGAAGCACTTCAGCTGTAATACTTTAATTGCTCAGGGACTCAAAGTCTAATAAGGTTTCTAAATCGAGCTGCTTTATTTGTTTTCCTTTGACTCGCGGCTACAGCAAAAATGCAGCCACTCTAATTGCAGTGCCGTCATTAAGAGCTGTGGGTATTAAAAGTTTCTTCCTCCAAAAACGAGCATGTTGCAATGTTTTTTTTTTTTTTTTAAACACTCTCTCTCTACAGAACTTACTTACAGGCCCCTTTCCATCAAGGCCTGGTTCATGGAGGAAGTAATTGAGTTTAATAGGAGAAATAAAAAATGCTCTTAGCCTGAACAAATGTTGAAATAAAAAAGGAAAGAGTTCATTTACTGTTTTTACAAGTTATGTGTGATGTGTTTCATGACAATTATCTGGTCGCTATTAAACCAACCTCAGCACTGTGCTGCTAATAGAGGGTGAGTGTTTGCTCGTGACAAAGAGTCTTCTAATTTTGCTGTTCATTTATTAATTGTTAAATAGCTGATTTTCTTAAACTGTCACGCAGAAGCAGTCAAATGTCTGCAGGTGAAAACAAGACATCTTCCTCCAAAACTAAAAGAACCGGGCCCCTTTGAAGACGCTGCATTGTCTCTAACTTTTTAACTGTCTCCACTCAAAAAGAAAGTAAGTACTTGAGTACATTTGTGCAAATCTCACTCAGTCTTCGAGATAGATCTGTGAAAATATGTATTCTCAGATCTGTATTTTTATTCATATTTTAATCAAACTCATCTCTTTCCTCTTTGAGCTGCTTACTTTTAATTGAGTTTGTATTACAGTAATTATCAAGTGAGAAGGAAACGAAGTATCTGTCAGCTCACAGGTACACTCTCACATTGACATGGGAAGGGTGGAGGGGGGTCTTGTATGTCCCCCGATGAGGCACACAATGGCAATCACAACTCAATTAACACTTTCTATATATATACAACTGTGCGTGCACGCAGACATACACACACACGTGCACACACAAACAGTGGGGAAAGGAGTGAAAAGGCTGTTTGCCAACCCTTTCTATTGATCCTGTGACTTTGACAGCTACACCTGTTGTAGGACCTGTGAAATTAGACAGGAAGAAGAACGGTTTTTAGACATGAGTTGGTTGATGCCAATTAGTTAACTGTTTTGTCATCCCCTCTTACTTCCATGTACCAAAGTTTAGGTGTAGGGAAAAGGAACAAAAGTTTAATGTGAGTGAAGGCAGGAGGAAGGAGATATTTCTGTGCATTTGTTTTTCTTTGCATGTCAAAAAGAATTTGAAAGAATACACACTGGTTTAAAAAAAAAAAGTGTTGAATTATGTGATGAATTAGCAATACACATTTATAAAACTCCATAGCTGTCAGATCATTCTCAATTGAACACTGCCGCACGTTTTATTTCCACGCGTGACTCATACATTTTCTGCATGTATAACCTGTATAAATCTGCTCTGTCTGGCTGCTATTTCATTTTTAAATTTCCTACATGTCTTCACACTTGGCCAGTCTTTCTTTATGCTACACCTGATTTACTTTTACTGAAGCCAGTCAGAAAAAATCCACCTGAAGTTATTTCCAATACTGCGTCCCTCCAATCTGCTTCTCTTCTTTTTTCTTTTTTTCCTTTTTCTCTTCTGATCCCTGTCCTTACCTCGTTCTCTCTTTCTGTCTAAACTTGCTTTCCTTGATGAGTCCTAGCAGGGAATCACAGGCTTGGAAAAAAGGTAGGGGCCTGACAGAGATTGATGTCTGAGCGCTCCCCCTGATTCGCTGATTAAACCCATCAATCAATATGCAGAGGAGGTGTCCAATGCAAATGGATCCAATCAGGCGGAACGGAGTGGTATTGTCTGTGTGTTGTGGTGAGTGGTAAAGTTAGAGGTGGAGGACGGGCACTTGAGCCTGCTTTGTCTCTTTAGGACAGGGACTAAAAATCAATGAGGGCTTAAAGGTGAAGCAGGTTTTGAGATTGTGAAGCTGGTTGATTGTTGTTAACTGTAGAAGAACGGCGCCGCTGTGATCACGAGCGACATGTTCATTCAAAAGAATCGTACAGTGCTTCGCCATCGCTGGTGCTTTCTATTCTCCTATCCTCTGATATAACAAAAACGTGCTTATTCATGTTCCTCTTGTGTAAACAGGAGGAAAAACTACAGCTGCTAATTTCACATCGCTCACTGACTCACTATGTCTTAGATGCACACAGACCATGCATACATAGATCATCTGGGCAGCACTCTCCTTGTGCCGTCCCCATCAGCTCACACACACTATCATATTTTCCACGTCTCCATCTTCATCCAATCTTACTGTAATGGTACGGCAGGGACTGTGGCTGGATCTCCCCTCTGGGCCCGACTGCTCCCTGAAGTATCTGCCATGCTCTCACTTCAACCCTCATTTGAATACAAGTAGCATCCTTGGTCATTATAGTGGGAGTGTGTGTCCTGCTCACTTGTCATTGAGATTGGTGTGTATGTGAGGGTCTAGATGGCTGTGAAAGTGACACAGCCAGAATAGATACCATTGTACCCAGGGGTCACGTTGGCCTCTGAGAGACGCTCGGCATGCAGTCGTTTCGACTTGTCGAAAAATATAGCGGCTGTCGCAATCACCCTAACCAGCTTTTATTTCTGTCCAGTTCAAGTTCATTATTCATGATTGTTCCATCAGTGTTCTATCTCTATCATTCAGCAGGCTCACCCTCCTCATTCAAACCCCACAGAAAGAGAAGGCTGGTCATTTGTTTCAGTAAATGACACAGATGCCTCTCACTCTGCTTATAGACTTATTCCTCCCCTTTTTTGGGTAAGGGGTGGGGGTGAGGCGGTGGCGCATGTGAAGGAATGATACCATGACACGTTCTTCCCTCCCTTTTCCTCCTCCTTCATCTCCTCCTTCTTTCTCTTCTCAGTCCACCACCACTCTATCCACCCCCCCTCACCCTCGCCCCCCTTCCCCTGCTCCAGTAGGAGACAACGATCCCCCAAAATGGCTGCCTTGGTGCCAGGGGGACCACAGGCTGCTCTCCCATCTCCCATAATCACCGGGGCGATGCTCGGATGCCTCCCCCATTTGCATAATGCCATCCTGACACTTTCACTTCCGCCATCCATCACCGGCGGCGTGAGTCCCGCGGCCTGCTCCGTCGCTCCGTCTCCCCCTGATTGCGTCCTGTGTTTATCTGCCCAAGCACAAAAGATTGATTCCCCGCTGTCTCTCGGCCTTATGTTCAGCAGATAGGGATTTTCGCCGAATGATGAAGCACCCAGTCAGCTAATGATAAACAGAAAACACATATTCAAAAGGACGGTCTCCCCCCTCTCTCTGGCTTTAGTGTGGCTGCCGCTCTCCTCGCCTTCTTCTCTGCCATGTGTGGGGAAGGGAGGGATGTCAGGTTAAGGAAGTGAACACACTCTGCAGGGAGTTCAATTTGAAACGCAATTGTTTTCCTGTCAGTCCTTTTACATTTTTTCTGTTGATTTGCTCCAGGGGTAAGGGAAAATGAAGGACCGGGAGGAAAGGGAGATAGCAATTAAAATAAAACTGTCGTCTTGATGGCTGCTCTTGTTCTTCTACACACCACAGTGCAGGCGGATCTGACAGACCGTGCTTTAAGAACATATCCTGGCTGAAAGATAAAAGCATACATGAGTGCAGCCCAGTAGCTTTTAAGAGGATGGAATTGGTACAAGAGGGTTTCTATACTGCTACTCCAATAGGTACAAACAGAACCCAATAAGTGCATTATTCATTTAATTACTAAGCATCGAACATGATGTTGGATTTAACCTCAGTTTCAGTTCTAACAGCCAGTGAATGCATGTTATAACAGACGCATGACATTATTACATCCTTTACACCAGCAAGTAAAATGTTTTGACATCATGCTTTGCTTTAATGAAGAGTCACATTTCTTTTAATGTACTTGTGCACAGGGAGTATTCCTCACTATGCAGGCAATGCTACTGTACGCTGCTGCAGAATGCCAATGCAAAGCATTTCAGCAAGTGTACTAAGTCTGCAAAGTTTCACTCCACGATAACAAAATACTATTAGCTGCTGTCACGTACAGGAGAAGAGAGATTATTTTATTTATTGAAATGAGATTGAAATGATAAATCTCTCTCCCCATGATAAAACACTGGGACTCATAAGCCTAGTGTGGGGGATAGGGATTAGAAAAAGATGGAGGCGAGAGAGAGAGAGAGAGAGAGAGAGAGAGAAGGAGAGAGAGGGAGGAGTGAGAGGGGAAGAAATTCATAAAACATAATAAAACAAAAGGTGTCGTGGGAAACATCACTGATATTAAAATCAGAGGCAGACAGATCTATATGAAAAATGCAGATTTGAAAATGTAAATAATCATGGCCCTAGGGGGGAGGGGGAGTGATTCAAAGATAGGATGACAACATGAAGAGAAAGGCATTTATATGGGGGCTTTGATGTTTCTCACATCCAAATTTATGCTACTGACGACCAAAATAATGCCACTGAAGGGGATTTTACACAGTGTACTGCTGGCCCTGTTTCATACCATGATGATATAAAACACATTATGCTTCACATTATCTCAGTGTGAGATTGCCTGGTAATGAGATGATTCACATTCAAGAGGGATACTTAAGATTGCATTTCAACATTTCCAAACAACAACATGTTATCTTCACATTAAAGCCCTGTTCCGAAACAAAGGCGTTTGATCCGTACTCAAATGTGTGTTCCGTCAATGGGAAATCCACACAGTGTGCCTAACCTTAGCCTCTGAGGATGACCCTCTCACTTTAATCCAAACGCATCCCAGATTGCTTTGATTTTCCGCAGGACTTGAGCTGTCAATCAAAATCAGGAAGAGAAAAGAGCCCCAGTGTTTGGCTAAAATATCCCTTTAATAAAGCCGACTGTCCTCGTCACTCAAAGGGGCAAGCGAAGATCGTTCGGAAACATGCGCCCGTTCCTGCCTCCGTGCCAAAATGACAGGGCAGCTAAGTGAAATGTGAAGGTGCAGTACTGATAGGCTTATCATTTGTGAATGTATAATTTAGCTGCGCATCACACATTTAGATCCTCTTTGGTGTTTTTCTCCCCCATGATATTGTTACATGTGACAGAAGGTTTGTGGGAGTGTGAGAAAACTATACTAGGCCACCATGTTGACTATTGCGCATCTTTTATGTGTAGGACCCCCCCTTACCCCACCAGATTGTGAGGAAAAGAGTGGGAGTTGCCGGCTATGTCCTCATGTAAATCCACAGCACAAGTTTAGCCTTGTCGCACTGCTTTACAATACTCGGCTCCCAAACATTGCCATTAGGGAACTCTCTCGCAGCCATTGTTTTGAATATATCATTATTCTGGCAGCACTATCACATCCAACTCATCACCATTTCTCTCTTTTTTTCTTCTTTTTGAATAGATAAAAAGCTTCATATGAAGAGAGCATCAAGTCACTTGAAGCACTGTTGCCTCAATAGCCAGATTGATTGGCTAGAGATGTTCGCTAATGCAGTATCCACACGTCTTAACACAGCTTCGAATGAAACATTTATTTTATCTACATATTGGTATATGTTAAACTATCCTATTTTTGGTGTACAAAGATTTAAACAACATTTACATTGTTATAACAAATTTGTTGTTATTAAATCGATAAAATCAGTAGTTACAAACCTTAAACCCTTCATAAACCAAAGTTTACGGAATGCTTCAGTTTGTGAGAGAAAGTGACAGGGCTGCGCTCACTCTCAGTTTTTACCTCCGAATAAAATGGTTTGGATAATGTGGATCAGCTTTGTTTACAACTTGTCTGATTGTCTAACCACTTGTGTTTCTTTCCACGTCAGACTAAATTTTAGAAGTGCCGTCACGTTCCCTGATCTCAGCACTTACTTTGGCGAGAAGAAGTTATATAAGATAAAAAGGCCAAAGCTCCAAAAATACAACCTAAGTGGTAATAAACTGGAATTGTCATTTAAATGAGAATAAAAACCATAGAAAGTGCTAAAGTAATTAAGAGTTACTGTCTTTCAGCTTGACTAACATGGACGTCTTAGCAGTTCCACATGTAGCTATGCTGAGGTCAGTCTATCTGAGTCCTTTAAGAACAACTAGGGCCTTCACCCCCGTCCTCTCCACAGCTGCTTTTAGTCAAGGCCTGAGGTCCCTCCATCCTCTCTCTTCCCCATCCCTTCCATCCCTCCTGGCCCTCAGCTTTCTGTTCTCCTGCCAGGACTGTAATCAAGCCTTCAGCTTGTGGCCAGGGCCTACCCCCCTCCCTGCCCAAAAAGCCACCAACAGACTAAACTATGAGAGATATGAAGGGCAGAGACAGAAGGAGTCAAGCGGGGTGTGAGAGATAGTCATTAAAACTGTGCCCTGTATGCTGAGAGAACACAAGCATAATGTTTTAAATACAGGGATCGCTGCCGTTTGTTTGGGAAAACATTATTGTCGAAAGTTCTGGCACCATTAAAGATGGCAGCGCAGGAACAGTACACAAGTGAGCACTAATCAAAAACATGTGCACCTCAGATTGCACTCATAGCATTGTCTGATTAAGGCTTTTGTCAGGACGTTTGTTGGTGGCAAAGGGTGAGAGTTGCGATTATGAGTATTGTGTACACAGTCGACATCTTTTAGAGGAATTAGGCTTTTTCTCTCTCAGGAGACACATTCTCAGTGGGCGACTGTACCTGCTCTTGTGTGCTTTCTCTCTTCCCAGTGTTATCTTCCATGACCGGAGGGGATGGAGCACCCACCGTGTTCATGTCCAAACAAACCCCCATCTTATTCCTCGCTGCTCTCAGATGACATGACCGCAACAGCAGCCTATTATTCTGGACAGCCTTTTGGTTTGCTCAGGGATGTGATGTTGTCAGTGGTGCCTTTCAAGGTTGGGTCTAGCAAGAAACAATGCTGAGGATCATTACACAGATACACTGGGCTATAATCAACTTTTTTTAAAACAATTTGAGTAAGACAGAACCGCGTGGGTTATACAATGATGATGATGCAGTTGTTGTGGATTTTGAATTTGATGGAAAAGAAAGTTCATTTCCCATAAAAAAAGATTAGTGAAAAAGTAAATGCCAGAATGGGCAAAAAAAAAAAAAAAAAATCAAATAAAGTTTGGTCTTTACTTCAGAAGATCCCTCTTCAATATTTTTAGCATCTAAATATTTGTTTGCCTTCTTAAACCGAATTTAAATAAAATAGGTTCACTTTATTTTCTAAAGACATTTGTAAAGGAAAATCCATGGCAGGAAATCCGCCCAAATCCTTGGAAAATCCAATAATATTTGCATAGAGCTTAAAACATGCAAAGTCCCTGCGTACGAATTAAGCTGGAAAGGAAAGCCCTGCTGGTTATGCATTAAAATGGATTGGAAGCAGGGTTTGACTCCTACAGGTAAAAGCCCCGGAGTGACGACTGATTCTGCACTTTGAGGAGACAAAAACCAGAGATGTCCCTTCACTGCTGTCCAACTTCTCACTGTGCTGCAGGATAATCTGTTTAGCAACGCTGCACACTGCTCGGTGACCCTCTCCAGCTTTTGCACTTACTTTGTGAATAGAAGACAAAAGAACAAAGAAATTCCTCTACTGTACACAGCACAAGGCCACTGATGTACAGTGCAGATGTGAACGACTGATACCACTGTGCTAGAAAAATGAGAAGAGAGACAAAGACAAACCTGTGCACAATAGCCCACAAGAACAGAAAATTGAAGAGAGGAGAAGGCAGAAGGCTTTTCTTTAGCTGAAGTTTTCCAAGGCCAGCACTTATTACAGGGCAAGGCCTGACACAGTGTGCCGGTGTGCTGTCAACTTGAGGAAAACAAACATGGAATTTATAGCACATTAAGAATTCAACAGGCAATCTATTCAAGCAATTAATGGCGTATGAAAATAAGCTGTGTTGGCGTTGAAAGAACTCCAACACGAATGTAGGCCACGACTGTTGTGTGCTTTTGTTTTCCGTTGATTCGCCCTTGAGGATCACAGTTCCAGAGCTCACACACTTCACAAAGCTTCACTGCAAGTTGTTGTGCCCGCCTTTCATATTCTTGTGTTAAAACATACTGCATATCTACAATTAGAGTTCCTCCTCTGTTTGCCCACAAAGCACAGTCAAGGTGATTCTGATTATACTAAACAAGGTTTGACATTGACAGAGATTGACAAAGATATTCAGGACATGCTGTCATCTATCATCTCAGAATTGAAAAATTGAACTAGTTTGAGTAAGCTGTCATGTGCCAGTTGCCCCAATGACGAAACTTAAATACACCATCTAGATATAGTATATCAATGTAAAATACTAGAGATGCATTCATTTCTTTTATAGCTTTAGTGTGTTTGTCATTCTGAACTAATTATATGTTTGGCAGAAATGCTGATCCTGTAGCTGACGAGTGAGTTTTCACCACAAAAATTTGCACACACACACACACACACACACACACACACACACACACACACACACACACACACACACACACACAGTCAGAGATAATGCCTTACCTAGCCACCCTAGCCCTAACCATCACAACTAAATACCTAACCTTGACCATAAATGTAGTCTTAACCCCTCAGAAAACTATTTGAACAAGAACAAACTTTTCTCACAAGAATAGTATTGAAACTAAATTTGTCCATACAAGGAAATAAAGACATGTGAACACACCTTGTAATCTTTGCAAAGGCACAAACCATCACAACTAAATGTCTCACCTCAACCCTTACCTTAACCCTAACTTAAACCTATTTCTACTACTGTGTGTCTTAACCCTGTGACAGCGCTTCAAAGTTAGGAGCCAATAACAAACTTACTAAACTAAGAAATTGGTCCACACAACTACATAAAGGCATGCACACACACACATACACAAACGGGCTTTAGGTATTTTGGCACTGAGGTACTGTAAAGATGACCTCTGGCCTCAGCATCTTTTCTTGCACTCTACTGTTGTCACTCCCAACACATTCTTGCCATATTTGTAACATGAAGCACATATGCCCCTGTGGAGCTGCTTAAGTGCCCTTTCTGCATTTCTACCTAACGGGGATTTCTGAAATTAGAAAACAGTTTTCAGGCTTCTAACAATGCTAGAGGGTATTTATTTCTAGAGCAACAAATTATTGTTTGGTGAAAACTCGCTTATGCAATAATAATAGTAAAAAAATCAGCATATACGTTGGCCAAACAGTAAAATGTTTTCAAAGTGTTGACAAGTTGCTTTTTTCCACAATTTATAGTAATACTGATGAAGTTACCTGAGCTACAATGCAAATTATCCAGCAAATTTGTCTTGTGGGTTTTCAAGCCACACTGACTTTAAGGCCAGTAAACAGGGGAAAGCTGTACAGTAAACTATTTTCTGACGCTGTGGCCTGACCCATTAGAAGGATTACGTTAAGGTTTTACCAGCTCAGGAGTTCCACAACAACCACTTAGGACAGGAATCTGGCGATGGAAACGTGTGTGTGTGTCCTGGAACTTATTTTTTTGCCTGAGGTGTTTAGCATGAGGGTCAGGCTCAAAGAAAACAGCTATGAGTTGAAGGAGTTATGAGTAGACATGTTAAAGACATCCCATGAAGGTTCATGTTAAACATACAGTTTGCGGGATATATCGTCCTGTATACAGTGTATGTGCAGGACGTATTCAGTGTATTGAGACAGTAAATGTATAGCTTAAATCACCTCATCGTATGGGTGGTCCATTAAAGAGTGCACGTTTCTCATTTATGATGCCAATTCCAGCAATTTACACATGATAATTCCAAAGATTCACACGAGTGACATAAAGTAATCGTTTCAGCTCTTCACATATGCACAACATTAGTTTCACATGTTGTAACCTCATATAATGATTCTCAAGGAGAGCCTGGTACAGATTAACACAGTATACATTATAGACCACTGATGCCTCTCTGACATGTGACCAAAATTAATCAGATTTAGATTCAAGTGATCAAACTGTAATTAATCATGTGAAGAGGGAAATGATCCTTGACGCGGCTCCAGCTGCGAGATGCCTCTGTTTGGTCCCGTGTGCCCCTCTTACAGGGGGTCCATCGGGGCTACATTAAGAGGCTTTGTGCCAATGTCACCTAAATTACAGTCACTTAACACAACAGATGTACTGAATGTCGAGCAAATGATGTGCTCGGGTTGGGGCGGCACATTCACATGCATGGAATAAATTTTACCCGATGTATCAAATGTGTTTTTGTTGCATCCTCTCCCCCTCTCAGTGAATTTACATTTCGCTATATGAATAGCATGCTCCACTAACTCCCACTGTCTTGTATCTCAATCTCCAAACAACTCCATCGATGGCTCTTTTATTTGCCGGCCTTTACGGTTTCCAACGCGGCTTCTGCATAGGTAAATTAAGCATATTTATTTCAGTGTATCAGTTTGAGGAGATTTTCTCTGCTCTTATAGACTCAGCAGTGGATATTCCAGACAAGCTTAGTTCAGAAGATTATTTTTCTCTTTGTGTGTCAGACTCTGACAGGTATTCAGATGGGAGCCAACGCGGACTGCGCCATTGTGCTTTTCTGCACGCAGGAACAGAGCGTTCTGGCATTGCAGGTGTAGAGGAGGACAATAACCCAGGGTTGCAGTCACAAATTACATTCATCAAGTTTATCAATGGAAAGTCGGGATTTAAGCCATAAGCCTGGCTTTCAATGCACAAGTTAATTCTGCATACACTCAGAGAAATGATCTCCCTGCTTGGATGGATATTTTATGAAACCAACACAGCCCCTGCCACTACTCTGGCAACAATCCCTAAACATAAGTAAAGATCTCATTTCTCTGTATGTATAAATACTAAAAGCAATACAGTGATACTATAGCCCGTCTTTATATGATAAAGATAGAGAAGAGGAGAGAGATTAAAGGCAGTTTAAAAGATGACACCCTTCAACAGTCTGTAATTGTACTTTACTGGGAGAAAAAGTAAAAGGAGATATATTCTGAAAAATCATATGCCATTATGCTCCAGAAAGGGTTTGTGGGGTGGGGCGTGTATCCACATAAAGCACTGCAGAGAACCTCCAGCAAATTACCCCGCAGGCCTGCGAGGAGGGGGAAATATCGCTAATTGCCCTCCATTCTGTCAGGTCAATTGACTCTAATTGGAAAAATAATAAAAAAGCATACTACCCCCGGAGCAGCAAGCTCTGAAAACGACAGGGTCCTTTTTGGAAAGAGAGCGAAGGAGGGAGAAAAAGCTCAAATTCTTCAGCGCAAATATGCCATCTGAAATCTATCTTTGCCACTGCCATTTCTCCCTCAAAAACAATTACAGCATGCCTTCCTCCTGCCACTCAGTGGCTATAATTACAGGAAAAAGGGCATGGGTTACATACCAAGTGAGCATAATGAAATGACATGTGATTAGGCATTAATGTGCATAATCTGGTTCCTTTTACACCCAAATGTGTGATCTTTGATAGTATTGTGAGAAAGGTCTGCAGACTTGTGTGTAGCTGTGAAGGGGGAGTCTTCTGGTCAGCTGCTCCCCACTGAGAGTTCAGTAATTTGGAATCAAATGAACGTAGTGAAGAGGCCAGGCCACCTACAACAGTACGAATGTACAGTAGAAGAACAAGGAGGTATTGAATATGAGCTATGCCCCAGGTGTTGGCAGACAAGAGGGAATAGAGCTAATCTACTATCTACATTACTAAATTATTGGAGATGAATGGCTCTGCTAATATAATCTCCCACCCTGGGGGGATGATCCTAAGATTAAGGTCTGACTCAGTATTCATTGCAGTATTCAGCCATTTAAGTCACTCAAAAGTTGTAATTTTATTTAAGCCCAGTGCTTACTACAAACCACACGAAAGTTCTCCAACCTGCCCATCCTCACTTGGCAAAAACATAAACAGAGTCAGAATTAAAAAGGTATGTAATTGATACGTTTTCCATATCAGTCTTTCTCAGAACTAGGAATTTTCCGTGATGTATTTGGCAGTGAAATCACATTGTAGATAAATAGCTTGTATTACCGAGGAGTTCCATATGCGCCGTGTTTGATTCTGATGGGTGAGTAAGTCATCAGCGTTTGTACATCAGAAGCTGACCTAAATTTAACTAAATCTATTTCTAATAAACCAAGTAACTGATAATAGTGAAAAATAAGATAGATCAAGATTTCTCAGAGAAACCATGTTTCTAAATTCATTTAGATTCAGTGCGATCGCAGGTCTTGGAATCCTTGTGATTAATTCACTGGCATGTAAGGCTTCCTCAAAGACATTCTTCTGTTAGACCCACTGGCACATCCCCCGCCAGCGACATCTTGCCCCTAGAGACAAACTTAGGATAAAACAATGACAGGAGGCTGGCAGCACACAAACCAATGCCAAACAGCACACCCACCTGCTTATGATCAATGAAACCTCACCGTATACTATCTCTGCATACCACGCGAGCCACTGATGAAAGGCCTCATCGTTAGTGACCGTGTTTGATCGGCTCGTCGCCTGTTTTGAAATGTAAATTGACGGGAAAAGGAAAGGGCTCCGTGAAGGAGTGGCATGCAGTGGAGAAAAGGGGACCCCACCCTCTGGGGAGATAAACGCCACCCCAGTCAGACATGTGTCAAGTGGGGCTTGATGAATCCTGGGAAAATAAAAAAAAGGTATGGAGAAAAAAAAGAAGACAGAGGAGAGAAAGCCTTTTCTTTTCCCTTCTTGCCTCCTTCTGCACATCCCTGCCTCTCAGATCATCATCTCCCGCCCTTATTCTGTCAACGCCCTTCTTGATGGTTACTGTCAGAGGTGCGCATCTCTTTTGTAGTGTGGTGTTTTGCTGCTGCCACAGTGGAGATGCTTCCTTCCTCTGCATATGCACAAGTAGGCAGGGGTGGGATAGGGGGGAGAGGAGAGGGTGTTGGATTGGAGGTTGGCAAGGCACGGATGTCTGTGGTATCTGCTGATCCTGACACACCTTTGGGAATCAGAAAGCAAAGGACAGAAAGAACACTTCTTGAGAAATAGTGGGAGCAGGGTATCAGAGTAAAGGGATTTGGGTGGTGTTACAAGGACGAGGCATATTTCTGTGACATTGTGTAGGATAACACAGAGATGACATCTCACCAGTGTGCTGAATAACCATAAAGAAAAACCAAAAGGGGGACTGACTGTTTAAAGGCCTAATCCTAATCTGGTTTAGGTAATTTGGTCAGTGGGTTGAAGGAAAGACAAGAGGAGTCATTAAAAGACGGGACTGTATGTGAGTGTCTGATCTGTGAGCGCACATCCACTGGTCATTCACACTTTTGAAAAAAGAGGGTGGAGATCTTACCTTTTCGGTTCACTTCTGTTTGTCTGCCTCTGCCTGAAAAGGCCATTGCATAATTTGTAGCAAAGATGAAATAGAATAGCTAAATAATGTCCCAGCAGGAGGCTGCTTGCAGAGATGGTACAATGCTCAGGGCCTGCAAACTAATGGCCAGCTGTCTTACAATGAGTCCAGGTGATCCAGGCCTACTGATTACCCCCACCACCCAGTGCCGTCCCCACTGTGGGACATTACATGCACAACAGGGGGAAAGCGTTAGGGAAGCATGAGTGCAGAACCGAAAGATGAGGGTGGGACTGTCCTTCTCTTTCAAAGCTCACACACCCCCACACCCTACATCCCCACTACTGAGCTGCGGAACCATCTCAGTTAACGAACTGAGAGCCGTCTAATTAGAGCTCAAAAATTCATGAGGGTCCTCATTAATATTGAATATCTGTTGTGGGCTACGACTTCAAAATAAGCACTTGCATATGCAGATGGAAGGTGAGTGAGAAGGAGGGTGGGAAGGAGGGGAAAAGGGAAGGAGTGCATTGTGCACTGGCAAGTAAAGGTAGTGAGGTAAAGGTGGTGGGAACGAGGTAGAGAAGATCTAAGAGGCTAGGGAGTGGGAAGTACATGAAAAGAAGGGCGACGGATTGGGAGACAGACAAGGAGAAAAAATGGAGGGAGAGCAGAGAAGAGAAAATGGGGAGTAGTGGCAAAGGGATGAGAAAAAGTGTGGGGCCCCAGAGAGCTGTACCTGTGGAAAAGAGTTGTAATGTTGGAGAACTCTCCTGGGAGAATATGCATGGTCTTTAATGAGGAGGGTGGAGCGCAACGGTGAAGAATAACACAAAAAAAAAAGAAAGAAAGAAAAAAACATTCTGCTCTTAATCCCTTGCTGAGAAGAAAAACTCTTTCAAGCAGGTACGCAGAGGTATCACTTTTCAAGTCCCTCACTCCTTCTGTTTTACCCTGGAAAAGGGTATGCAGATAAAAAGATACAGTCATTTGAAGATTGTCTGCTACCAACAACCATCATTTGCCTTTGAGATAATTCTGGGTATTCCTCTTCAGATTTGGAGGCATATGGGTAATGCAGAGGAAGGGGGGATACACTACATTAACTATATGTCAGCCTCTCTGGAAGACATCAAGAAAAGTCATTTCATAAAGAAGATGAAAAAAAAAACATGTACAAACAATTTCATTTCATACTGCCATACTAAGAGATGGTTAAGTTTAGTCTTTGTAATACAGCAGCAATATTTCTATTAATACTGAGTAGAAGGGCAGGTGTAGCTGAAGTCCAGATTCACTTTAATACACTGTTTTATTGATAGCACATAGTCATATATAAAGTTTGTCTGCAGTCTGTATGCAGACACATAAAGTGTAGCCACAAATCTGATTACAGTCTTGGTCTACAGTCTTTCCAGGGAATATATAAATCAGATTCCACTTGCTTTTTTTCCTCCCAAGTACTGTAACTAAAATGCCAAAATAAAACTTAAAGTTGCAAGAAGCAAATATTACTTACTCTACTTCAATATGTCTTTAACACTTCTCAGATGCGTAATGTATATGCTTGCTCTCTTTCTTATTAGACTGAAAGATAAGTGATGTCAGCAATAAGTAGTAAGTGGTCCTTAATTCCTTAATATCACCTTTGTCACACAAATATGACCAGCACAGATGTTTGCTATAGTGTGTGTGTGTGGAATGAGCTTGTTTATGTTTGGGTCTGTGTGTCAAAATGTACCAAGAACTCCAACTGTTGCTCTTATTTTTGTACAGATCTCTTTCAGTTTGGACAGAAGCAAAGAATCTCCGTATTTAAGTTTCAGCATCCAATAAATTCATCTTTTTTCACTTGATAGCAAACTATTATTTTAAGAGAAACAAGGCGTGTACCTGTGCACCTATGCACGCATGCAAACATAAACGTGCACGCACACACACATATGTCTGCGAGGGCAAGTCTGATTGTGTCAGCTCAGGCAGCTGTCTGCCCATGTGTGCTCAGTGCTTTGCTTGTGTCCATGTGTGTATGTGTTTGTGTTTGTGAATGAGGTGACTCTGGTTGGGGCCAACCTGAATTCTCCTCCTTAATGTGTCTGGGAGGTCCAGGGGAGTCGAGGGCTTTGGAGGGCGTGGACGTGTCTGCGCTGAGAGATTTATAGGCTTCAGCCAGGATCACTCTCTTTCTCTGGTGCCAAGTTAAGCAGTAGCATAATTAAAACCTCCGAGGAATCCTTTTGAAGTCAACAATGGGCTCTTAGGCGAACCTTAATGCAAACACACATACTGTACACAGACGCACACACTCAAAGTCATGCACCCACTTGCGTTCTGTCTTAGCTCTCACACTTACAGAAATACACACACGACCACACACATACACTGTGTGTCCATGCGTCCTCACACACTCTGGAAAGATGCAGGGTAGATTAGATTAGAGCTCTATTTGTTGTGAAGGAGGAAATTCATTTCCACAGCCAGCCAGTTGCAGGTACATTCATGCAAGACAGTTATTACTCCGGCACATGATTTGGCACAAACCAACACACTATCACAGAGGGAATGGACTCATAACAAGAAGACGTTTCACATAAAAAAGAACAGTCCAGGGTGCTATTAAAGGTAGTGACATCATATGTGGGCAAAATTATGCATCTATCGAAAATATGAGACTTATCCAGTGTGTGGGCTTGTAGTAAGAAATGATATTTAACCCTCAGTGTATGTATACTAACAGCATCTTTCTGTAGCCACAACCACACATACACACACAGGCATATTGTACAGGGCAATTACTCACATTAAACACCAACAGATGCCATCTTGATTAAATTTGACCACACAAACACAAATGGAGGCGAGTAGGTCTGCGTCAAGGGTTCCCAGAGCATATGCCGTGCAGGTCGTCAGGAGCCCGGGAAAGAGGGAAGGATCTGAGACTGCCTGCTGTTGTTGCGTTGCTGACAACACACCGTGGAAAATACCCTCTGAGCCCTGAGACAGCGCAGGATCGTGACCCACCATCCGGCCCTGCTCCGAGACTTGGCCCAAAACGCAGTGAGATGTAAACACAGGAGGAAAGACTACAGTAGATGTTGGTAATTTGTGATGTGTGTAGGCTCTGACCTTGTGAAATGAACAATAGTATTGCTTTGGAGACACGATGGAGGTGCAAATTGGACAATCCAGACTTTTCCTATAATGAGCTTTTTCGGTGTATAGTTTAATTCACTGCTTTTGGCTCCAAATCAAAGTGAGAAGTGGTATAGCTTGTGTATCCCAAGCCAAGTCAAGTTAGATTCGTGCCCTGGACCCATTCTGGCAAAGATCAAAAGTATTGGGCCTTGTAATATGATCACAGTGGGAGTTCACAATGTGAGCTAAGTTGTTCTTTAGGGAGGGGGAATGAAAATAAATGTGTGATCTTTATCTGCCATCCCCATAACCCATGCAGGCATGGTGGTGGTATGCATCGATAAACTCATAAACAAACTGTAATTACTAGCCCATTAGAGTCAGACCCTCACAAACACAGGCTCATAATCTGTACACAGGAGGGATGGAGGCTTGTCGCGCATTTTCATATAACCCACTGAGCTAAAAAAAGTGGAGCAAAATACTTAATGATTTGTGGCCGGGGGACAAACAAATCGTTTTCATATAAGAAGCTTACACATTCTCAAAAGACATGTAGCAATGTTGACACACACACTGCTGATGATTGTACACATTGCCCATGTTTGAATTTGAGAAAAGATTAATTTATAGGGGAGGTGATCAGGAAACGGAGGGTAAATTGGTGGTTTATTTGAGGTGGATAAACATGCATTCCTCTGCTGGGAGTAATCAGGAAAATAATCACTTCAGCCTTGACAACAAATCTACTTGAGTAAGTTTGAAGATGATAGCCTTGTTGTTTGAACTGGACCCTGTGGAGCGCAGTTTGTTTTCCCTGTACATCCAGACATACAGTCTCTTCACAGTCTAGGCCATGCTCACCCTGAGACAAACTAAAGTCTAGAGAGATTGAAGGAAGGAACCAGGAGTTCATTCATTATACAAGGTAAGTCTCTCACCAGTTGTAGATGTCACTCTCCAGCCTGAACTAGGCCTGTCGTGTTTTAAATGGTACAATGGCTTTTCTATGACATTTTGGACATTAATATTGCAAGGAATCCTTATAACCCCTCTCCATACCCTTATTTATTCTTATGGACTCTTTCAAAGGTGTTGGTTGGGTCCTCTACGTCCCTCCCTTGCCTGCTAGTTGGACAGCAGGGATAAGATATGATCCACTTTGACTCAGAGATTGTATTTGTGCGTCTGTATGTGTGTATGTCATGTGTGTGCGCACAGTCCTTCTACCTAAACCTGCCTTACTCCTAACCTTCAGCGGACGCGGTATGACTGAGTGATCAAGCAGATCAAGCCTGCATCTACCTCAGCTCCTCTCTGTGGTGACATTTTGCCAAACCCCAGGCAATCCAGACCGCCCTGATCTTCCTCGGGCCATGTTTATTCAAGAGACAGGTGGTCCAGTCGAGCCTAGAGACAGTGCGAGTCTTGGGACCAAAGAAAAAGATAGCTTTAATAATAATAGCAAAAGAGAAAATGGAGAAAAAAAAACTGTATGCATAGCAAAACAGGGGAAAGCTATATATACAATACCAGTAATCTCTGTTGATTTATTTAAATGCAGTCCACAGTAAAACTGCAGATCTGCAATTTTAAAGTTTTGCTTTTATCTTTAAAAACATCTATTTTTGTGTTTCTCAAAGGAATGAATCTTTGATTATGCATCATTGTTTCAAAAAACCCTTTTTTATACAGTCACTATGGCAAATATGAATATAGCTAAATCCTCTTACTATATCACACCTCAACTATAAAATGTTAAGTGTATTCTGTTTTAATTTTCTCAGAAATTATCAGTTTACCGATTACCAAACTTTTCTCTCATTTCAACTGCTTACTTACTCACTACCTTTACTTTTCTATATCTTTCTTTTTCTATGATTTTATTTAACATATCTTTGGGTATTTTACATGTTGATCAGATAGATAAAATTATACTACGTACGTTTTTTCATTTGATATGAAAAGTTCTTGCTACAAGAAGGCCCTCTAACAGGAACCACATACATTATAAGCTTATAAAATGACAAACTAAAAAAAGAAAGCTACTATTCTCTTACGCTAGCAGGAATTAAATGCCTTTAGGTCACATGTGGTAAATAATAACTTGTGATGCTTGTGCCTGTAGAGAGAAAGCTATTAATTATAATACCTGGTGATGTGTTTAAGTGCATGGTTTTAGCCTCTGTTGTGCTAACGGGTTGCTAATGCGATTGGTTTTTGACCGGCACTGAGCTCTCTAATGTGTCTGCAGGGACACGGGAAGTTCTAATTAATCCTGAGATGACGGCCAAGCCAGGACATCCCCTGGGAAGCATCAAGGAAAGCAAGGAGTATCAGCACACTTATCCACAGATTAGACTCAACACCCTCACTGGGATGCTGAAATTGGATACTGAGCTAAAGGGTTGCAATTTTTTCTTCCTTCACCGTGCAGAAACAATGCTTTGGCAGTGTTTTTCAATAAACTTTGTGTCAGGACTGAAAAACCTAAAAAACTGAAAATTATTTGTTTTATATTTTACAACTTATCCGTCAATCAAATGAGAAAACCTCACTGGAGCGAGGCATTAATAAAAAAAAAGAATATTCATGTCCTGTCTGACTCACTCAAAGTTTCCTCTGCTGAAAAGGTTGTCTGACAGAGGATGAATCTCATGCATGTTTGTCAATATAATTTGCTCTCCCCTTCGCCCCAGAGGAACATGCCAGTCCCTTAAGGTTTCCGACTCAAATGCCAACATCTGTCTGGCAACGGAGCCAGTATGAGACAGACTAGGACACCTTCATCAAAGGTATTCTCTGGTTGACAGAAGCCACAAGGTGGAATTTCTGAGATGAAATAATGGGTGAGCTGAAAGAGGCTTCAGTATGTAAATTTGCCACTGCACCCACCCCAGTGTTAAACAATCCATCTTGATTAATATTTCATGTAATGAAAATCTGTTAATCAGGAAAAAGTTGAAACTTTTCTGCTTTCCCAGTGGAACCCAAATCCCCTTTTATTTTGCCTTTTTCTGATACATGTGTGATGTCATTTTCTGGGCGACCATCTTGGAAAAACGGAGACAAAACATCTTGCAATAACGAGCCCCAAAGAACTAGCAACTCTTTGCTGTCTGCAGTTCATGATAGTCTTGGCAAAGCAAGGCCAAATATGTTGAAAGTCCAAAGGCATTGAGATCCACAAACAATTTGGCATTGCTGCTCATACTTATCCCCATTCACAAACCGTCTTTTATGTACGTTTTACTTGGCTCTATGTACCCTCCCTCCCCCCTTCAAACCCACTCGACTGATAGACATAGTGGGTGAAAGTAGCACATCACAACACCACACTGCTCTCTACCTCACCGCTTTCATTATCGTGTCATTTTGAATTATCAGCAGCTATGGACTGGCAAGGATGACTGACACATTCCTGCAAGTGGAGCAGCTACAGCCTGGCTCTCCAGCGTGTCCTGGCAAGCCCTG
The DNA here is from genome assembly GCA_034779795.1 of Ctenopoma multispine. Classification (NCBI taxonomy): domain Eukaryota; kingdom Metazoa; phylum Chordata; class Actinopteri; order Anabantiformes; family Anabantidae; genus Ctenopoma; species Ctenopoma multispine. The sequence continues at coordinate 5,100,253 of JAUYWH010000016.1, forward strand.
CTTTACGGCGTGCCAGATGAGAGAGGGCCGGCCAAGTGTCTGGCCAAGGGGCTGCACTAATACTGCATAAATAGAAGGGGAATCCCCTGCCCCTATGTTGGCTGAAAACAATACACCTGTGTTGAAATGGAAGACGATCTACCTGTGAAGATGAGTGCCCATCCTGTGATTATGTGTAACTGAGTAGAAAACTCACATAAAAGGCTGTAATGCAGATATGGTAGGGTGAGTACATTTTAATATCGGCACTGTATCCATTACCAAATGTCAATTTCGAGTCAAGTGATATAATTGAATAAAGCAGATGCTCTCTTGCCAGAAAGGCACTATAACTAATGTGTCAGTGAAAATCTATCTGAAATGAGCGAGGGTGACAGAAAAGATATCACTATAAAACGTGGTTTTAGCAGCAAATTAGATCGTGGAGCAACGGCTTTCACCATAATTTGCATTTTGCATGTAAGCAGTGTTGAGCCAAAAATACTTGGCGCAACACCACAGTGGCGGTCTCAGAGGGCCTAACAGCACCAGCAGACAAGAGCGAAAATGGGAGAGGAAGACAATGAAAATGAAAGGGTGGGGGGGTATAAGGGGGCAAAAAAAGAGAACTAAAAGAAAGGACATGCTAATAAAAAAGGAGTCCCAGTGCAGCAGGGCGATGGCCAGAATGAAGTCTTTTGGGACGTTACATTTCACAAGACGCTGGGATCCACATCAACCAGTTAGCAGCGGTTTTACAGCTATGACTCTGTGGTGAAAACCACTTTGTTGCCTAGGATGTAAATTACGTGTTCATACAGAATCATGGGCTCTGACACGGAAATGATCCAAAACACTGATCCTCTGCTTTTCTTCTTTTTTTTTTTTTACCTCACCAAACAGCATTTTGAATTTGTATTACAAAGCCTAAAAAAGGTAGAGGGATGTCTCCTAACTAGAAAAGTCTGGGCATTGTAAGGGTTCGTGTTGCCTGGTAGGGTGGAGTCAGGAGAACAGATACAGCGAACATGAAGAAAATACTGCCTGCTCCCTACTTTGCTACTTTTTGTGACTAGAAATACAAGGTTACTCAGTGACTCTGTAGTTCTTCGCAACTCTTCAAAAAACAGACAGTTCATGTGATCTCCTCACGTAAAAATAGTTGTTAGTGAAGTTCTGAACAGACACGTTTTAGCTGATTTGACAAACAGACACAAGGCAATTTGTTAGTTTGACAACTGAGGCCACAGAGTGAGTACATGAGGGCATGAATCTGTTTGAATAATATTCCTGCAGTGTGGTTTATTAATTAGAAAAGGACACAGAAATAAAGAAAAGGAGACATTAGCAGAATAAATGAGCTACTTCTTCTGGAAAATCATTTTACCTTATCTTATCCTGCCCTTAGATTTTCCATGACATCCAAGTTTGCTCTGGTTTCAATAGATCTGAAATAAAGAGGCAGTTTCTTGCAGTGTAAAAAAAGAAAACAAGCCGTCTGCAAGAAACACTTGTGTTGGTTTCCCACTCCCTTCCCCGTGAACATTGTGAAATCCTTAACTAATTTGTATCAGGGCAAAGCTAAAGCAGGATTTGTTTCACCTCATTCGAGCCGCATTATCGTTGACATATCTTAGCGTACACATACTGTATATCCACAGACACACACACAAGCACGCTCTGCAGTAAGTGCCAGCCGCCCTTGTAAAACCACAGCTGGGTCTCCTGCATATCGAACCGGCTGTCTGAGGCTTACCAGGGCTCTGCCATCTCTTTGGCCATAAGCACAGAGATGGGCCCCAAGAGACGAACGCACACATACACAGTGTCACAACTTTCCTTGCTCGTGTGCTTGTGCATACTTCTTGTGGTCAGAGTTTTTTGTGTGCTACGTGTCAGCCCCTCAGCCCATCCTCACCTCTCTGTGATTTTTTGAAATGCCAAACTTGTCAAAATTTCTGGAACCAGATTGGGGCAGACAGGGAGGTATTGTCAGGCATTTGTTCTTATCCTGGTACAAATATAACAAAGTTTTCTGAAGAAAATATGTTTTCAAGGACCTGTTGACTTTTCATGCTGTAAGAGCGACTTCTTCACTGAATTACTGCAGGAAAACTTAAAGAATTCAATAGAGAGTAAAAACTGTCCTTTGATTCTGGTGTGAAAAGATTTTCATTCTTATGTAGAAGACCTCTGAGGGCTGAAAATGAATTATGAACGCTCTTTGAATGAACACTGTTTTTTGTTTTTTTTTTATCTCTGCGTAATTTCAGTATTAAAGAGAATGAGTGTTTAAGGCTACAGCTGAACTGAGGACCAGTCGCTTAAACTAACTCTGCCCATAAACATCCTGACGCCAGTTAATTGTTGGTTTGAAGATCAGCCCCCCCCCCCCCTTTCCCCCTCAACCTTGCTTTCTTTCTCACACACTCTTTAAGTCTTTCACTCCATTCTTAAACAATGAATGCAATTTTTATAGAAAAAGTCAGATAGAGTGGGTGAAGCATAGCGAGAGAAAGTAAGAAAGAGAGAGTACTAAGAGAGAGAGAGATTGCAGGCAGTGGTGGTGTGAGAAGGGGCGTATGGCACCCATTATCTTGTTTATTAAAAGCAAGTTTCTTTCCTTCGCTCTCTCCTCCCCATGCAGCTGACCGCAGATATTTCCAAGGGCCTCGCTCTGCTGTTCTGTGCCTACTTCACAGGCTGCTGGAGGGGGTCACAGAAGTTGAAACCAGAGGGTGTCAATCGCTTTGTGACCCAACAGAGAAGGACAAAAAAAAAAAAGTTTGCATGTGTATCAGCTGTGGGTGTGCTTGTTTGCAAGTGCATAGCTGAGTGTAATTTATGTGTTCGTGCGTATTTACTGAAAAAAGAAACTATGAAAAAGAGAAAGTTAGATACGTCAGTTGCTGTGCACATTGAGTTTTAGGAGGAGGGAAATTACAGCAGAGTCTGCAGCAGGGTATGCTCCAGAAAACGGGAAGTTTTATGATCCATTGATTCATAGATATGAGGAAAAAAACAGTTTTTGTATTGCAGTGTAGTTCAGCCTACTGATGCCGACAGCTGCTGATACACATGAGAAGAAATGATTTATGTTAAAACGTTACTTTTCCGATGTGATAATTAAATTCTGGGTCATTTAAAATAATAACTTGATGAACATACTCAATGTGTGCTCTTACGTGCCTGTGGAGGTGACCAAGTTCCATCCACAAGGATCTTGATACAGACTCCTGACTGCTCAAAGCCTTTTCCATGACTGCAGTAGTATGCAAACATAGTGTACCGCTGCTGACCACTGCAGGATATTTCTTGCACAGACTAAAGGAAAAACCTATTTCAGTTTAGCGTTTTCAATAATATTTCTGACTGATTTGTTCTCAGTTTAAAAAAATATAAAAGAGCTTGCTTTTATATTGAAACTTAACCAATGTGTTAGATGAATGCGATGCTATCTTGGCTCCATCTTCAAGATGAAATTAAAGATGCGCACAGTGATTAACATTTTAAGTAATAAGAGTTTTATTAATTGAAATCTACTGTGAACGACCAAACAACCAAATTAAAAATCACCTGTGTTTAAATCAAAGCTTGAAATTTCCTATGTTTGCAACACAACTTGTTCAGCATTCTTCAGAGTGGTAGCACACACTCCTTGTACCCAGCAGACAATAATCAGTAATCTAAATATCATCTTGTGTACAATAATGAGAAACACACATGCTGTCCGTGGTCTTGCTTTATATGTTTTTCCATACTGCATCAAGATGCCCACGTTACCCAGTAGACACTAAATGTTACTACTGTATATGAAGTGAAGCAATTTCACTGCTGGTAAAACTGGCTGTAAAACATCTGAAGCATTTCTGTATCTCTTCCATCTCCCGTTAAGACAAATGTGATTCAGACTTTCAAAGTTAAAAGCGCAAATCTATCCTGAAACTAAATTCATATGTTTTTCATTGACAGCAATCGGTTTACAATATGAATTGTGCACATGAATGAGTTAATCCCATAGCTGCAAATAAGGCAAGAGGCACTTATGACGCCACTTGTATGTTCTGTGTAGATGAAGTGTTGACACTGGGTAGACAGTTCTCAGGGTGATTTTCTTGTGTTGTGGGTATTTTTGTTGGAGAACACTTAACACAATGCAGATTTGAAAGATATTTATGAGTAATTTAAATAAAAAAATGTATTTTTGTCTGTCACATTGCAGTTGTAGCAGCCCCAGATCACTTCTGTCATAAACATCACAAATTAACATTTTGGTATGTGTGGTTTACAGTTTTGGGAGTGCTGGTCATGTTTGCATACACAAACTGCCATCAGGATATCGTTAGTGTTGAGACTTAAGTTTTTGCGGCAGTAGTGTGTTCTGTTCAAATCCAGGAGACTCGGGCCCACTTTATCAGCTCCATCGATGTGATTTTAAACTCATATACTTTACAAACTACTATAAATAGACTACTTACTTACTGCTACTTCTGTTTTGGGTCACAGCTGTAAACCATAAATGCAAATACAATACATTTTATTTATTCTTTATAACGAACTCCTGTTTCTTTTAGTTTTTTTTCTTTACAACAATTTGAATGACATTAAAATGTCTGAAGTAGTTTTATCCAAGAAAACTTAGAATCTTAATTTCTACATTATTAAATCAATATAACGTAACTTTTTTTGGCAAACAAAAAGATTTAATATTTGCACAAGTATGTTCTTATTTTGGTGTAAAAACAATGACTACTTTATCTCCATATTTTGTCACCTTGGTCTGCAAGTGCAAAGACACCAAACGCACATGTACACAAACACGCTGACGTCCTGCGTGTGCTCAGGTCATTGCGTGGTATCATTATCTAACACATCTACAGCAGGAAAACAACCGTTATTCAATTTGCACTGAGCAAATCTCTAAGGCTGTTCAATTCATCAGGGCCAATTACTGATACAAAGTGCTGGAGGTTATCTCGACTCGCAGCGTACTGCACTCATTCAGACACAGACCATCAGCACTATTATGAATCAGGGTGCTGCCTGCATGGCTGCACAATGGCCTTACAGTGCAGTTAGAGACTGGGTGGTCCAACTATTTTACACTGTCCAGTGCAATCAAAGACCTCTGCGCCGTAGGTGACTGATGTTTCTCAAGGACACTGATATCAGATCTGGTTGTCTCGGATGAAATTCATACTGATTCTAGAGTGGAGGGCTAGTAGATAGGAGATCAGCACCAGCGAAAACAAAGTGATAGCTAGGTTGCCGGCCACCTCAGAAGTGCGCTGCAGCTCTGGGTTGGTCTGCTGGGTTCTGTTTGCCAGTCCCTTCTAATTGGCCATCATTACACTGCACATTACCCTATCAGGGCATGGCTAGAGGGGGAAACAGACCATGGTGGTGGATGGTACGCTTTGGTAAGTCTGAATTACACAACTCCGGGGCCATGACTAATATTGGCATAGTCGATAACTGCTAATGTAAGCAATGGAACAGATGCCCATGGTGGAATGACAACAAATATAGTCCGGTTAACCTTCTCGCAAGGCTGCTTTTGACCAGTCAGAGAGGCACAGGCTCGGTCAAGCACACATGATGGCTCTCATTCAGCTGTGATTGTGTTTCACTCTGTTGTGTTAAGTGTCTATTAGTTTTAGGTGTTTTTTTTTTTGTCTTTTGTTCTATGTGTGTGAGCACATACATTTTTCTGTGTGTGTGAGGTGTCTCTTCTTCTGTGTGGTCAATTGTAGTGTGATTTAATTACGGGCAATGTTTATGAAACCCACTACCACAACATTAAAAGTGGAAAAGCAATCCTTTATGGTAATAATCGGTCCTCAGCTGAACAAACAATGTTTATACAAGTAAATGCATGAACAGGGAATCACTCGAGACCGGCCAGAAAGTAAGATAAAGACACAACAACAAAGATTACTTCCATACTTTTTGTGACTCATGAGTTTAATTGTTTGTTTTTGTTTGGAGAGCCTGCTTATGTTAATTACGCTCTCCTCTGTTTGAGAAAAAATAAGAGTCAAAAATATTTTTCAGCTCAAACACAAACACTTTGACAGAATGCAAACATGAGAAGCCCCCACCACCACCACCACCACCACAAATCCACACCTCTCAGCCCCGCTCACTGAAGGAAATTAAACATCTGTCTTTTCTCTCCCTCACTCCTGCAAAACTTGGCATCTTTTAGTAATTTTTCTTTCTTCTTTTTTTTCTTTTTTTCCTGGTCAGGTCTGGGATTCCCTCGCTACAGGCAAATTCAATTTACAGCACTTTTTTTTTTTGAGGGAGCCCAGTTCTTCTCAGCCTTCTTGTACATGAAACCTGGGGGATGGCAGCACTGGGACTGAGAACCAGGTCCAAACCGCTACAGGACAAGCTTCGATCGTCTTTAGACCCCGATAGATGACAGTAGCCTTGACCCATGTGCTGAGCTGTTGGGTCGCTTGATTGAAGTGCACCACACTTGAGAACATCAGCGCCTTGCATCCATTGAAATAATAAGCTGACCCAGAGAGCTGCTCGCCTTTGAGCTGTAGCCAAGCCATCTGAATCCACTCTGCCCAAATGAGGGCTTATTTTTCAAAGCGTCTCTCTCATATGTGCCGGCCCGACCCTGCACCCGTGTTCTGTGTGTGCTATATGTGTGCAAGTTAGTGAGTGAAAGGGCGTCGGAGGCCGTATTGGAAAGGCGCAGATCACGTCTGTGGCTTAACAGTTTGTTTGGTGAGTCACATGTTCCTGGGGAGCTGTGTGAAGCCAGTGTTTTTCTTTCCAGTTGTTTCCCCCCCAGTTTTGTTTAGTGTTTGTTCAAGTCAACATTTCTCTGGTGTCTCATTTTGAATATCTCACATGAAAAGCACAGTTGAAGCAAGACAAGATATAATGCAGTCATGTCATTTAAAAGTTAATTTAATTCTTTTATTACCAAAAACATTTTTTCATACAATGAGAAAGAGATGCTTGGTATCACGTTCAGTTACTTAATCTACGTTCATGTGCACCTACAAACTGTAAGTGCAATTAAAACTGACTAAAATATACAGTGACACAGAAAATGGCATTAAAAAAAACATTTAATTGAAACTCTAAAATCCAGTATCAGTCTTAATGTGCAACAAGTCTTTTTGTTTTTTCATTCTGTAGTGACTGTAGTCAGTCTACTGAACCCAAAGTTTACATAATCTATTAATACCATTAATTAATTAATCCAAAAATATTTTATAACAATAAAATCTGTTTTGTGGATTTTTCACAATTTTGGACCATATTGACTCATTTAGAAAAAAACTAAACTCAGCACTAAGACAAGATAGATGTTCATGTCTTTTCGTTCCCTGCAGATGAAATATGATCTCTTCATTATCCATCAGGCAGTGCCTCCAAAGTCTTGAAAAATGTTTACCCCAGTAACACGCCAACTTAAATCTCCGACAATTCTGCAGGCGTTTCAAGATAAGTTATTTTATCAATATCATTGTATTGAAAACTTCAACGTTTTGTGTGAAGGCAGTGAAAAAATATGTACTGTTAGACATTCTCAATGTGGTTTTCATTTTCAGTAATTTCACACAGCCTGGTGCGATGTCTCAAACTTCACTAATAACACTCACTAACCAGCGTGATCAGTCTTTCATTCCTTCTGGGGGTTTTTTCCCTCCACTTCAACAAGTCTCTACAGAATCTGACGTGTTTTGGGGCCAAGTGGAGACTCCTCTTTTTCCATGTTCATCTATCCATTTGGTTTGTCTTTTTCATCTTTTCTGCACTCCTGATTAAAACTGTCGGTGAGCCATCATCACTCTCTGGCCCATCATATGCCCCACCCACACAGACTGCGCTACAGTAGCCAGTCAGCAAAATACATGAATGGGAATTAGCTTGAAGTGGACGTGTAGTAGTAAACTTTTTTTGTAGTGCATGCATGAAGACATATAGATCCATGGCTAAACGGAGAAACATGTCAGTCAACGGTCAACTCTAACATCTCATGAGATGAGAAAAGAGAATGCAAAAAGGAGAGAAAGAACAGGGAGAGGAGAGAAAGACGTCACCATGCAATCTGCTCCCTCAGCACAGCCTCTCAGATGTGGTCTGGCACCTAGTTCACATAGTCAACCAGATCCACACATTGCCTTCATATATCTCTGGAAACGGGTGAGTAGAGGGCGTGAGGGGGAGAAGAGGGAAAGTGGGAGCGGGTGACAGGGGAGCCGTTGGGAGGGGGGGGGGTGGGTTGGGGGCTGAAGAAGAAAGGCAAGAGCAAGTCTTTTGTGTTTACTCACACCGAGTCGCTGCCAAAAACTTTAGACCACATAAGCGATTCACTTTTGTCATCTTTGCTGACCCAGTCCCATGTAAAAGATTGATGAGGGAGATGATGAACTAAAATAAACCAATCTCACAGTCACTCACACAGACAGGCAGCCAAGGAAGCAGGCGCGCCGACAGGCAGGCCCTCTTCAGTGAGCAAAACCAGGCCCAGATTCTCTGTGGCCAAGTCTCACTGTTTTCTCAAAGAGTGAAGGTCTGGCCGGTCATTCAGTAGCAGCCTGCTGCCCTCTTTTGTCAATGTTATGACTGTACTGAATGGATATCATCACAGTGAAATTTAAACTTTGTGTCTAAGAGAATTATGATTCTTCAGATTTTTTGGGTGATTTATAAATATAAATACAGTGAAGCAGAACTGAACTGTTAACTCTTCTTACTACTACAACAATAATGTAGTATTAAGTAGACAATGTGTGACTGAATGTATGTGTGTGTATGTGTGTAACTGCTTTTTTTCTCATAGTGTTTCCTCAACAATATACAGAACTGCCGTTTTTAAGAATCCATAAAATGATGTCTTGTTTTAACGAGAAAAGATATTCATTGCTTCCGTAATTGGTAAGTGCCCAAACCATTAAGCCTTAATGCGGGGCATTTCCTTTGGAGGTAGTTTCCATTTAAGAGACAAGTGTTTAATTGGTGAGTTGTTGAAAAGAACCACTACCTCCCCAGAGATCGTTTCGCGAAATCATATAGAGGATAATTCCCTTTCAATTAAAAGCAACAGTATTCCAGGTTTTGATTTAATTGAATGCGTTTATTCAAATCATGGGGGGTAGGGATGGCGGCACCGTGATTGCATTAAGGGTGGTGTAATATTACGAGGCCAGTGTAAAAATATCACTCTGTCTCAGGAAAATAGAGCAATATCAGAAATAGATTGCTAGAAAAACAGAACACACCAAAGTAGACGGCGGCCGGCACGGTTGCAGATTGAATAAACAATGTTCAGTGCAGAAAGCATAATGCTGAATAAAGATGACCTGCTGCTGCCGCCACCACCGCCGCCGCTGCTGTATTTGAATATTATTGGAATTAATTTGTCAGCCGATACTGAACATTGACTATTTGTCAGGAGACTGAATAGATGTCCTGCAGTTTTTGAAGTAATGCATGTGTGGAATATATCGAGGGAAAATGTTTGTGTGTGCATAAAGCCGCAGCTGGGATAAATCATGGTCAGGGCAACATGGGCGGCAACCAGTGCAATGGCTGGATTGCAGGGTGTTCAGTGTGACACCCAGAACATTCAGTTTCATTTGAATGACATTCACTCAAACTGTGAGAAAGACTGAAAGAGACATCATACTCAGTCGAATCACGACTGTAGCTTCTCAAAAGTAAAAAGTGAAGAGTTATCTGACTCTCTTCATCTCTTAGTTTGTTCTGTCAACTTTCCTGCTGCTTCGCTCTTTTCCCTTCCCCTCTCTCTCTCTCTCCCTCCCTCTCTCTCACTGGCAGGTGTCACACCCACACTGTGGCCTCTGGGCTGCAGCAGCAGTGCAGCGCGCCGAGATAAGGGCTGTACGGAGACAAGCGCACATCCTGTATGAGGTTAGGGCCCCACCAGCACAGCACTCCGCTGCAATGTCTGTTTGTGTGTGTGTTTGTGTGTGTGTGTCTGTGACCGCAGCTCCTTCCCGTCTCCACGCCAATGAGGACAGAGGCTGCGGTTGCAAGGCGCAGGTGTGTTTGTGTGAGTCGACAAAGAGAGACCTGAGAAACTCCGCCACATTCTGATCTCATGGTCGTTTTGATAAGTCTCTAAGCAAACAAGGTCAGAAAAGGTGAAGCGTCCCTGCCGTTATGACAGCGGTCTACAGATATCGTAATCTCACTGTACTTAGCAGCTTTCAACTCCCCTCAGCGAAGCTTGTCTGCGGTTTGAGATGACATTGTTCAATACAAAGGTTTCTATCTCTATTTCATTGTCAAATATCCTCACTCATCTCTTCCGTGCTGTTTGGCACTTTGGGGGAAGGAGGCCTGTGAAACTTGTTGGTGGCCCAGGTTTGAAATTCAAATCACAGTCGCAAACCCATTTGTCAAAGACAGTGTGTATATGAGCTGAACTTTGACAGCGAAAAACCGAGTTTATTCACACTTTCTTCACACATCTGGGACTGCAATGCCCTCTCATGGCTGCACAAGTATACACCCAGTGTGTGTTTAAATGGAGAGGAAAAGCGAAAGCAAGCCTCCCGCAACGCGAGCTAGATATTGTGTCAAATAAAGGTGGATGTGTTCAAGTAGAAAAATCACATGCTGTCGATATGGAAAGGATTTGGAGCCTCTTGCTCTGTACTGGAAATTGATCTTCCTTCAACCAAGGCTTGTTTTGAGTAAGGAGACTTCTAATGTGTGAATCATCTCTGCTGTTCATATGTACGTACACAAACATACACATACTGCCACATGTCATCTACAAACCATCTCATTGGCCATCCCATCAAAAGAGCGGCTATTTGTCGCACTCCCTGCTCACATTTTTTTCTCTAAATCTGACACAGCTCTCATAATAAGCAGCCTTGCATATCTGCTCCTTGGAAAGAGATGCAACTGCTCAACTGAAGGGAAGAAGGCAGGAGGGAAGGGAAGGGGGGGGGGTAGTAGGGAAAGGAAAGGTGGGGGGAGGATAGAAATCGCGAAGACTTCTGTCACTTCATGAAAAATAGCTTCCCCTTTGGATGGAACTTCACAGGCCACAATCAAGCGGTGCCAAGACGCTGCAATCGTGGCAAATCAAGTCAGCATCTATTAATAATATTTCTGGGGCTGCTGCGGTGAGTGCGCGGCGTGTCCTCCCGCTGTCACAGCCCCGTGATGGAGCGCTGCCTTTATCTCAGCCCTGGCACGCTTCTGTCACCGTGATAAACAATTCACACACAAATATGAATAAGGATCCTCCCAGTAGGCCCCTACACACCCTGCCTTTTCCCCTCATTTTCTAGATGGGGGGAATGTAATCTTCAGGCTTGGTCTTACTCTCTTTTTCTCTTTTTCTCACTCTATCACTTTCTTTCGCTCCATCTATCTCTCTTTTCCCCTCTTTTCTTTCTGCTCCCACCCCTCCCTCCACTCCTCCATTCCCTCTCTTTTCAATCTGTCTTTCAAAGATATGTAAATGACCCCGAGATGGGACCCCAGCGCGTAGGTGGTGTAGCGTGAATGTCAAAGCCTGGGCCTGTGAACCCTACACACACACGCACACACACACACACACACACACACACACACACACACACACACACACACACACACACACACACAC